>JAOTON010001269.1:0-271109 GCA_034440635.1 Lepas anatifera
AGAGAACATTCATGCTGTCCAGCAATCCCTTCAGTAGATGTCAATAAAATTCAAACATACGGGAACGACTGGCTTATTAAATTTAACGCTTCCAAAACTGTCCAGCAGTCATTCTCATACCGTAAAGATAAAGTATTTCCGGAAACTCTTTTTCAATGCCCAACCGATACCCGTAGAAAACAAACACAAACATTTGGGAATCATTCTATCAACTGACTTAAGATTTCACGAGCATGTGAATTATACTGTGAAAAAAGTTATAATTACCCTAAGCCCGCTTTATCCAATTGCCCCCTTCTTGTCCAGAGACATCCTAGCTCAGATTTATAAGACGTACGTGCTGCCTCATTTCGATTACGCTGACATGATATACGACGGACTCCTGACAGTTGACGACGCACAACGACTCGAGAGACTCAAAACCGGGCGGCCAGACTTGTGACTTCGACTCTACCCAGGACCCCGACAGAAAATTTACGACGGGAGCTTGGGTGGTCCTCTCTAAAATCTAGACGCGAGTTACACAAATTAAAGTTCTTTAGCCGGCTAAACCGAGGAGCAACACCAAACTACATAAAGAGAATTTTACCAGCAACCAGGGACAACACCATTAACCGTACTTTACGAAATGCTAGGAATAGAACTCAAATACCATTTAGAACTTCTAACTACAAGTTTTCATTTCTGCCTAGCACAATAAAATTATTAAATAAGCTGCCAGGACATCTCTTAGAAATTCAATCCGAGACTACATTCAACCATCACCTTGAGCGGTATTACAACCAAAACAACCCTCCAAAGTACTTTACCTTCGGCTCAAAAATAGATAATTCTCTCTTAACCCGCCTGAGGGTGGGTATGTCCAAATTAAACGGCCATCTGTTCATAATTCAAGCCATGGAATCTCCGTGCTGCGACTGCGGTCACTCTTGCGAGGAAACCGCACATTTTCTTCTCGATTGCCCGAAATTCACCCCACAGAGGGAGACTATGATGAATAATATTACAGCACTATTGAATATTCCATTCCGAACTATCCACAGAAAATTAAAAATAGACACTCTCATCTTCGGGCACTCTCTCCTACCCGGCGTCGACCAAGCTGTGGCCCAAGAGGTTTTCAGATACATAAAAACTAGTGGAAGGTTCCGTGGTGAGACCGAGCGCCGCTGAGCTGGTGGGCCGCTGCGTGGATGACCTGGCTGCCGGTGCCCGGCCGGGCGTGGGACCGTGTGTGGTGGCGTGGGCGGGGACGTCTGACTGGCGGCGGCATCGTTGTCGTGTTCAGTGCTACCCGAGCGGCGTCGTGACTTAAGTGCCTCGGCGCTTTTACGCCAATCGGGGATTCATCTTGATTTACTTGTTTTTGCAATGTCGGAAAATAAATGTATGTATGTATGTATGTATACTACTTATTATTTACACTTTGACTAACATTGTAGCCACTGTTTGGCGGGAAATGAGGATCGACCTTTCCCAATGACCTTTGACCTTGACCTTTGTATTGGGGTACCCTACCGATGACGTCATAGCATAGTATATGTCAGACGGGGTAATGTCATTTGGCCGGACGCACAGTGGTCAGTGATCTTGAA
The DNA here is from genome assembly GCA_034440635.1 of Lepas anatifera. Classification (NCBI taxonomy): domain Eukaryota; kingdom Metazoa; phylum Arthropoda; class Thecostraca; family Lepadidae; genus Lepas; species Lepas anatifera. Next base: position 1,596 of record JAOTON010001269.1, read on the forward strand.
AGTGCAGATATGACCTTGACCTGTGACCTGTGACCTTTGACCTTGACCTTGACTTTCATGTGAAGTGACCTTGACATATAGTCCCGCTTATATGACGTTATGACGTCACCACTCGGTCTTCAATGCAAGCTAACGGGTCCGACCGCGCGTTTACGGCGATCTCAAAATGTAGGTGTGACTTTGAAAGCCTATAAGTAAAAAAATATTCGGCCGATTTTCAAAAAATCTTCACCAATCGACGCGCTATTGAATTATGTTAAATGTGGCCACGTTTTCGTTTTCGGCTACAAGCGGTTCTCCGGCCACCTCGGAAAAACAGGTGGGGGGCCTCCGAGGCCCCCTCCAGTGCGCGTGTTAATTACAAAACCGGAGCACGTCCACGGCATCTTATTATCATGTAATGTAGGGTTTGAAGCATAACATGGCTAGTTTAGATTCTTCCGGCTGCCCCCTAAGCAGCTTTTCACTTTGCAAGATTATAATCCAATTACATCTGAACCCCCCCAATTTTGAGTTCTGGAATTAGTTGTATAAAATAATCACATGGGAATGCACCCAAACATTCTAGCTGCTCTCAATATTGTAATGGACGGCTTTGTTGTACGAAGAACAGGCCGCACACGATACGCACCACACGCACTGCACTCGGCTTGCGAATGGATCATATTTGAATACCACGCCATGGCTCCATTTCTGGTAGTGATATTATCTTAAAACTTTCAAAAATATGTCAAATTATGTTTTGGGAAAACTCCAAAAAGTTTCAAAGACCTGTTGTGAAACGTTATATATATATATATATATATATATATATATATATATATATATATATCCGAAAACATGAAGAGTAAGCATTACCTGCTCCTCCCTCACTGACAAGAATAAGGTTAACTTTGTTCCATATGCAGTGGACAATATTCTTGTGATTTTTAACTGCCGAACGTTAAATATTTTCATTGTATGGCTATGGAGTAGAAAAATCTACCTACTTTCAAGTAAATACTTTTGAAAAGCCATTCCCATCTATATCACCCCCCTATGTAATCAGATCAGCGAATGGAAGCAGCAACATCGGCAAAAAATAAGTCACACGAAAAACAGGTAAAACTATTTTAAACCCAAAAACCCATAACTGAGCTTCACGAGACTATCGATCCCATGTCCAAACTAGTTTCGCTGTATGCCTCTCACACGACACGCTTTGTGTTGCAGATACAAGGTGGAGGTGGCTGGGGGCCTAGGTCCCACTGCCGGAAAGGTGTGGCGCATCGGTCTGATGGGGGTCAACGCCACAGACGACAAGGTGGACCTGGTACTGAAGGCCCTCGGGGAGGCCCTCAGCCAGGCAAGAGTGTAACGCACAGGTGCTGCGGGGCTCTAAGTCAACATGGTCTGCTGCGTGGTTTACACTATTGTGCTGCTGCATAATGCATCATTAATGGTTTTAAAAATACTGACTAAATGGGTTATTTCTTGCGTTGCGACGCCTGCATTTCGTTGATCTGGCTTCAATGAATCCCGTAAAATTTAAAGGAGAAACGCAAAAAGGTGACAGCAACCAGTAATTGAGTGCTTGTTGACTACCAGGCTAAAAAGATAGTGATTGAATCCAAACAGACGCCTCCCGTAGGGCAGGTCAGTTTCGGTTTCGCTAAGGCATGCCGGTATGGGCAAGGGTTTTGTAATTTTGCAACGTAATTGCATATGCGGTGGAAATAGGGGGGCACCGGGGCACCGTTCCTCGCCCCCTTAAATGATAAGTTTTAACACTAACCCTCTGGCGTTGACTAGTAAGAAATTGGTTGACAAGTACATGGTGCCCCCTTAGATCCGGACCTTCCTCCGCTTATAGCTAGCTGAAAGTGGAAAATCCATATATGTGGATGTAGATCCCAGTGGCGGATCTAGCCGGTCGGTTTGGGAAGGGCAAACCAAAGTAAAAAAGCAAAAAAAAAAAACGTCACGCCGTGAAAGCTGCGCTACAATATCACATCCCGGTACAATTTTTAGTATTTGAGGCGAAAAGCAACAAAAAACATCGCGGGATGAAAAATATGGGCTCGAGATACTTTTTCAGTCCAAGGCCCAATATTTACACTGAACTTAACTGGTTCTGTTTGAAGTTGAGAGTTCAAATACCAAAATCTTGCTTATAAACTAAAAAGCAGTCGGGGAAAAAAAGAGGTCGATCACTTGGGGGTGGGCAAAAACATAGTTTTGCCCCGAGCTTTTCCGTTTGGGGAGGGGGGGCAAATGCCTTTTTGCCCCCCTTGGATCTGCCACTGGTAGATCTGGCATCCATTCGGATATTTCATTTTTCGATGTATCGATTATGAATGCAAATAATCGAAAACTGGTGCTTTAGAATAGATCTTACAGTGTACTTATCGATGTTTAGCTTCTTAAATTCGAACTGTATTAATTATTTTGGACATAATGCACTCCTGGGCGATACTTGACAAATACCGAGATACAAACGATGGTCTTTCTCTACTCACTAAAAGTTTGTATACATGTGGCGTTGTCCGGCCAACGAAGGGCTTAACTTGCTGCCATGCATTGTTGAGTGAGGGTAACGTAGTTTGATCTTCTCCATCAGTTGGTTGCATCAAGTGCTACGGAAAAACGAAAATATTTACTGAAAGGATATATACCGTCATAATGTTATGCATTACCGTAAATCACCAGAAACACTCTACATTCCTGTAAATGCTGAGATGACTTACAAAATCACTGACAACTTGACAAATCATATTATGAAATGCAGTCTTATATTAACGAAAACAAGGTTTAGGTTGCTGAATGATAGTCTTGTCAGTTTTACTAAATGGTAGCTTATGGTTTAAAAAGAAAACTGCGTATCAGAACAAAAGTTCCGGTTCACATCTTAGGATGAGTCCCAGCTAAAGAGTGTCGTAGCATAGCAAGGATCGGAATTGATACCTCTGATGAAAGCTGATGCTGCTATCTTGTGCAATAATGCGTCTCAGGTACAGCGTTGACAAATAGTATGAAGTGTTGGAACATACCATATAGAGATTCAGATAAGGCAAAAAGAATGGACGCCCTCCTCCCCTATCCCTCTCGTTCAAACAACTTGGCCACTGCACAGCACCTAGGCCCCCAAAACTACGATTCCCACAATTATCTGAAAGATACCTTTCTTTTCCATCACACCACCAAAATGTGGTGCCACCTGACCACATGACCCCCTTTGCTGAACTACCACCCCGGTCACATGCCTTGCATCTGCCTGTAAAACGTTCATACATATTTTTGGTATACGTTGTAAGTGATTTGTTATAAAGGGGTACATATAAATGTTTCGGGACCATATTTGTTAAATGTGGTGTTTGAGTATTGTTCATGACATGCAATGATTGTGCTGCGCTCGATGATATGCACCTATTTGCAATAAACAGGTTCTTGATCTCTGCCTTTTCATTGGTGAGGGGGTACCTGATTCGATTATCGATTACAAATAATGAACCTTAACACGCGCATTTACGGCGTCTGAGCCACCTTCGCTTTGACGGGGGCGGGTACCCGTCCCCTAAGATCTCGAGAACCACGGTAGGTAGCGAAAAACGGTAAACGACGTTGCGTAGCCCATCCACTTCTCCATCGAAAATATTTCAACCATTGTTTTGTCAGGTCACATTTAAGGTCACGAGAGGTCAAAACATGCTATCATAGGGATAACATGTAAATTAAGGTTTTCGGCCATTTCATCTGAACAAGTAAGGATAGAGCAAAACCACTTGAACGATATGAATTTTCGCAGCAAGCTGAATCGAATGATATATAATTTGACCCAAGGATTTGACCTGACCTGAGGTCAGGCCAAGATCAAATTATATAAAATGCATATCATTAGAACCGCAAAGACCAGGCGAGTCTAATGCAGTTAAAATAAACGCTCTATCACTATCCGTTACTGAGTTATTCAGTAAAAACCATTTCCCATGTATTTCCAACGGAGAGGCCATGCCTCGTATCTGACCTTAGGTCATCGATATAAAAAAATACTGGAACATATTTTAGAGAACTCGATGGGCCAATTATGTGATATGAGCTTCAATCGGATAAGTTCACCCTGTTCCGACTTATGCTATCTTAACACGAGCATTGACGGGGGACGGGTACCTGCCCCCTCGGGTTTTTCGAAGACAGCAGAAAAACTGCGGCGCGTAGCGCCGCCGTACTTGGTATACCTTTTCCCTCATCATTTTTACAACTTCTGTGAAAATTTTAAGGTTAGGTCATCCAAGGTCAGGTCACCAGTACAGGTCAAGTGACCCGACCTCAAAAAGTTTAAGATAGCATAAGTCAGAGCAGGGTGAACTTATCCGATTGAAACTCATATCACATAATGGCCCCACCGAGTTCTCTAAAATATGTTCCGGTATTTTTAAATCGATGACCTAAGGTCAGGTACGAGGCATGACCTCGCCATTGGAAATACATAGAAATTGTTTTTTACGGAATAACGCAGTACGGGATGGTGATAGAGCATTTATTTTAGCTGCATTAGACTCGCCTGGGCTTTGCAGTTCTAATGATATGCATTTTTATAATTTAACCATGACCTGACCTCAGGTCAGGTCAAATACTTGATTTGACTTAGCAAGGTCAAATTATCATTCGATTCGGCTTGCTGAGAGGATTCATATAGTTCAAGTCGTTTTGCTCTATCTTTACTTGTTCAGATGTATTGGCCGAAAAACTGAATTTACATGTTATCCCTATGACGGCATGTTTTGACCTCTCATGACCTTAAATGTGACCTGAAAAAGGTTCAAATGTTTTCGATGGAAAAGTGGATGGGCAACCCAACGCCGTTTACCGTTTTTCGCTACCTACCGTGGTTCTCGAAATCTTAGGGGGCGGGTACCCACCCCCTTCAATGCGAAGATGGCTCAGACCCCCGTCAATGCGCGTTAAACATTTTGAAGTCAGGTCACTTGACATGTACTGGTGACCTGACCTGAGATGACCTAACCTTAAAGCTTTCACAGAAGTTGTAAAAAGGATGAGGGAAAAGGTATGCCAAGTACAGCGGCGCTACGCGCCGCTGTTTTTTCTACTCTCTCCGAAAAACCCGAGGGGGGCGGGTACCCGCCCCACCCGTCAATGCACGTGTTAAGAAAAACGCTCAATGCTCGTTTTTTATAGCAGAATCCGGCTCGATACTAGCCTATACCGTAGCTATCTAATTAGAGTCACTTTTATCACAGCTTTTGGGTTGGCTCAGACATTTACACAGTGTTTATCACTAAATGCTGGTTTCTAACGGATTCTATTTAACTTTTATGATTAAGATGAACTCTTGGACTGGCCTATGTGTTGTTGCTTTCGTAGAGGAGGACCTCGTTGTATGCGATGGACAGACGTTTTTCTAAGGCCAAATTATATTTACACTTGGGCACCTGGCGTTTTGAACAGGCGGCATAACTTAGCGGCTCAAGCATTTGCACAGTCAGCAATTCTCACTTTCGACTCACATTTCACTGATTCGTCCGGGCGGAGTCTTCCCGTCGCGTTGGCGGTCTTGATACACGAATGTATGACTAAGCCTAACATCGGCTGTTTATATACAATTTGAAACCGCATATGAGTCAGCCTTCTGAGAGAATCTGATATCATTAAACACCAATGAGTTTTGAAGTGCTGCGGCGAGGAGCATGATGATGAGTTGCTAAGATGTTCCCTGGCCTCTCCCCTCGAATCCGGAAATGTAAAAAACAATGAAGATTTTTCAATCTTCAGTGACTGGAGATTTTTCTTGATGACTGAAGATGACTGGAGATCTTGGATGACTGAAGATTTTTCAATCTTCAGTGTTTTTTACATTTCCGGATTCGAGGGGAGAGGCCAGGGAACATCTTAGCAACTCAAACGCCAATGAGGTTAGACTGTTCTTATTTCTGACCAACAGAAAAATAGTGGGCCTCTCGCGATTCCTGGAAGGTGTACCACAAATTCACTGCGTCAGCTATTATTCTGCTCAGTCAGAGGGTTCCCGGTAGTTCTAGGTACGGCTAAAAATAGTCCGTTATTAAGCACAGCATCCTGCTGTCCAGTATGAATTGCTGGGGCAGCATCCGTTTGAACCCATCGGAATGTGCTATTTCTAGAAGTCTGCGATCCCTTCTCACGGGGTGGCTGGTTGCTGGGTGGTAACAAAAGGTTACAAGGCGGAGGGACCTTGGGAGTCACCGTGGCGATGACCGAAAGAGCGTGGGCTGAGCTAAGACTGAACAAGAAGCCAGCGCCAATGACTGACTTATTTCGCGGTGAGGCTATGTATTAACCCGCGCCCCACCGAGCGTCCGGCGCCACCTTCACCCCACCGGGGGCCATCGATGGCCCCCTCTAACTCCGAAAATATAGGGGTTAGCGCAAATCTGCAAAGTGCATTAAAAAGCTCGTGTGAATTCAGTAAGAAATTACTTCACATGTTTAAGTGCTCAGGTGAATGGTTTGACATCCAGAGGTCAAGTTATGTCAAGGTAGGCTATTTTCACTCAAATATGCAATGCTTAAGCAAACTGGGCATAACTCTTATGCCATTAGAGCCATTGAGATCTGGTAGAGTACATTTGATAGGAAATTGCCAGACCTTTTCCGCTATGTGGAACGTAATGTCCTCCCGCCAGTGGTTTGACCTCCAGAGGTCACCTCGTGATCTAATATGACCTGAGGTCACGAAAGGTCAGGAAGTGACCTTGCCGTATTTCAAACGAAAGCCAGTGACGAGACATACACGATGGTGTTTGATTTAGCGCTCTAGCCTAATTAGGGCAAAATGTATTGTCAAAAAACTGTTTTTGATCCCTGGTGACCTTGGATGACCTCGGAGGGGTCAAATGGAAAATATGGCCTCTGGGATCCGTGAAAGGGTGCCCAAGAACGCTTTTCTGAGCAAGCTGAGCATTTTCAATCGTTTTTGTGACTTTTAGATCATAAGACATCTTTTCCCCATGCTTTTTGAATAGGAGAGGTCACCTCCTGAACCGACCTCAGGTCACGAAATCGAAAAAAAATCCCGGATATAAATCTTGTAGACCCTGAAGGGGTCATGAAGTGAAGGAAGTGTCAAATCGATCGACTTCGAAATGTAGATCTTATAGAGCTCAAAAGTTGAAGTGATGGGACCTTGGTTGACCTTGCCTGGTGACCTGACCTTTGGTGACCCGGGGTAAAAATTTTCAGGGATGGTGAGAAGATGATGGGTGAGAGGTAGAGCCTTCAACCGTGGTGCTGCTTATCGTCGTTTTTCTGCTATTCCGGAAAAGCCTTAGGGGTATCGATGGCCCCGGTAGGGCGAAGGTTAGTTGAGTTGAATTTGGAGGTTTTAGAGGAGTGCACAAACATCTTTGTCACAACTTTGTAGCTGACACTGTATTTCTCAGCACATCAATAACGGGGAAACATTTAACCGGTGCGATGGAATTGCCTCGGGTGTTACGTGTAGTGGAAAAATGGGTAAAACAGTACATAACTCGCGATCTCAACTACTTTCTATCTCCTCTTATTTTGTCTTGGTGATATGTAAAACGACGTTTGAACCATATTTGTTATAAATGTGATTCAATCAATATAAGCAGTTTCAAAGAAGGTTGAAAGCTCTAAGAAATTTTGTCAAGTAGCTGGCAACTAAATGTTTTTGTTCTCCTCAATTGTTTTATTAGGGCCGCGCCCAACGAGCCACTTCCCAATTATGAGGAGTATTGGCACTGTATAAGGAAACATTCCACCAGGCCAGATAGGATACGGAAGACGGTGTTTTACCATAGGAGTTGAACTCACGTTAACCCATGCTATCCCAGTTTCTCCATTCAGGCAATTCAGCCAATATTTGGTGTTTATTTGGGGGTGGATGCCTTAACCATATGGTTAAAGCATCCACCCACTCCCTGGCTTAGCAACAACGAAAAGCTAAGGGAGTCCATGACTCGGCGGGGCCAAGCCAGGGAAGCGAGAGACCTAGACCGTAGAGACATGAGAAACTACAATCCCATCGTGAATGCAGAAATGCCGTCAAAAAGCTCTGCTCAAGGCCAGCTCTGAGTATTTCGCCAACTCTATCCGAAGCGACTCCTCAAAAACATGGACCGACATAAGAAAATACTTCCTGGCATCTAAGAAACCTGAGTCAAAGACTGAGCCAATCCATCTCAGTGACCGTGATTGGGCAGACAAACACAACCATAATTTTGTCGAAGCTGGCGCGGATGTCGCAGCAACGCTTTGCGCTGTGCCTCAAGGGGTGACGCGAAGGCCAAGACCTCCAAGAGTTTCCCTCACGCCTTCCGAGTGCAACCTGTCACCCTTCCCGAATTATGGAATGTACTGAAACGCATGGGCAGCTCACGTGTGTGTGTGGAAAGGCATTACAATCCAGATGCTAAGATCAACTTTCGCAGTTGTTGGTCCACATCATCAAAACACCATCAACTGTTCACTGCGCACTGCCGAGGTACCTCCACAGTGGAAGGAGGCCTCAGTGATCCCACTCTACAAAAAGGCGACCGCAGTGATCCCGGGAACTTCCGGCCAATTTCCATCCTTAGTGTGGTTAGCAAACTGTGCGAGAAGGTAGTATGTCTCCAACTATCGTCCTATCTCGAAAAAATCACATACTGTGCGAAAACCAGCACGGTTTCAGATCGGGACATTCAACTGAAACAGCAATGCCAAAAATTTCGAATTCTATCTCCGACAGCATGGATCAAGGACACGTCACTACCCTCTTAACAGCTGACACATCACGCGCGCTTGACAGCGTGGAACACTCGCGCCTACTCCAGAAGCTAGGGTGGTATGGTATAGACAAACACTGGTTCAAGGACTGTCTATCAAATAGGACTCAAGATCCAGGGAGGGGGAGCTGGGTCACTACCAATGACGCACGTCGTGGTCCAGGGCTCACTCTTGGGACCAATGTTGTTTTTGATATTCACAACTGACCTGGCATCTCACTTTTCTTCGGGCAAGCTCATCATGTACGCGGATGATGCACAGCTCCTAGATTCAGACACCCTGTCAAACATCTGCCTCCTAAAACTGCGTGTAGAAAGTACGCTTAGACTAGCCCACGACTGGTTTACTCAGAATCGGCTCAAAGTAAACCCCAAGCAAGTCTGAGCTTCTCGTTTTACAATCGAGCCGAAACAGGTGTGACCCGAACCTCACTATTCAGTTCGGTAACATCCTTATCAAACCCACATCATAGGCAAAGATCCTCGGTATCTACGTCGACTCAGCCTTGACCTGGGAAAAAAACAAGTGTCACAAGTAACTCGTCGCTGTTACGGCATCCTCATTGGATTATATCGCTTGAACTGCAAAATCCCATCAGAGACCGGAAAAATTCTGGTTCAGGCCCTTGTGTTCCCACATATAGAGTATTGTATGGCTGTATGGGGAGAATGCAACGCGACCAAAAAACATCGTATCCAGAAAGTTTTTAATGTTTGCGCATGCATAGTAAAGGGACTAAGCAGGCGTGAGCACGTGACCCGAGCCCTGCAATCCCTGGGCTGGCTGTTGTTTCCCGATTTGCTAAAGAAACGGGACATACAAATTATTTAAAAACCTGCTCTCCGACGACTCTGGAAGTGCACTGATACGGTCAGTTTCGCGTCGCTCCGAAATCTCTAGCCGGAGCACACGCGACTGACCGCGATATGCTGGAGCTCCCAGGAGTGCGAACGGCGAAGCCAAACACAGTTTTCGTTTCAGGGGGATAGAAGCATGGAACAGTGGAATGAGAGAGAGTTAAGTATATGTATAGTAGGCATCTTGGAAAGAGGGTAGGCTAGAAATGAGCCTATTTATTCAAAATTCCATTTATCAAAATTCATTTATCCGTCCATTTATTCAAAATTGTTATCTACATCGATCATGTTGTGTAAAGTTTTGTCTGGTTTACGAAAGTATGTACTCCTATGTGTGCTGTGTGCCTGTAATTGAGGGCTGAAAAGCCATATCTTATGGAGACCTCAATAATACATAATATATACATACATACTCAATATTTATCGACGCACCAACTGCCAAGTATTGGTTCTTACCTGACAAGGTAAGTTGTTACCTGGGACTACAGAGAGAAAAAGACACACGTAGGATTTCAAAGCGCAAATCCGGACAGTCACGAGGGCACTCTTTTTTCTTCGGTGAGCACGTCGTTTTACTACTCTAGCGAGCGGCACAAGAGCCTTTGCTGAACGAGGAACGTGCCTTCAGGTTTTGGTAGACGAAAGGTACTGGTTCCCATTGGAGGAAAATCGGAAGAGCCTGGGACCAATACAAGGGGCTGGGGACCCAAAATGGTCCCCAGTTTGCATGCAAGAGAGTGCCCGGGCACTTTCAATCCGTAGTAGCTTAGACATTTACGTGGAGACAGTTCACCTTCAAGAAAGACGATCCTTGGTCCATCTGCCTACTTTATTCTTGAAAGCTGGAAAATGTCATTTATAAGCACTGCAACTTGATACTTAGAGATTGAAAGCATATCTCTCGCCCTTATTTCAGGGAAGGGGTGTAGTGACTTCTTAAAATAATTTTTTCGGGCCTGGTCGAGACAGTGCCTCGTCTAAGGAATTTTCTCTAGGTGGGATTTCATATAACTCAACCAACCCTACCCAATACCAGAAATAATACTGCTAGAAATAAGTTTCATTTGGGAGATAGGCCAAGTCAACAAGCAAAAAAAAAAAATATTAGGCGGTGCAACCGGTGCGTGACGGATGCAACGGAAATTCTTATTTATTTTCACGTAAACCTGTTCTTTTTGTTCATGATGATATTTATCCACCCCCCTATACTGTATGTAACGCAATGCACCAAGATGTAAATGGAGAGAGCGGCAGGATAGTTAAGGAACATTTTGCGCTGAAAAACGATACCATTTTCTTGAAACTGCACAAAATTCGGTTCATGCAGGGTGCTTTTTCCATGCTTTCCCCTCCCCAGAGACCCCACAGGGAGTCCGTCGTCACAGGAACAATTTGTGGAGACGCCTTTGATGCTTCCATAAAATAATGATCATGTTTCATGCAATTGCAGTTACAATCCTGTCCAGATTTAATTGCTATTAAAAAAACCTTAAAAGATTTACCCAACTTTTCGGAAAATATAACGAGACTTCGACCATCTGAACAGATATTTCCTTTGTTCTTCACAGAAATATATCAAATATAACTTTTAGCCACCAATCAAAAAACATTATGGATAAAAATTCGCACTGCCGTCACCCAGCCCCGCCTCAGGCATGACTGGTGAGCTCCTAGGTTGACAAGTGGCGTGGGTTTTTTATAGCATTCGGTTGGAAAGACGAGCATTTTTATTGGCTACAGACTGTATCCAGCTTTGTGATTATTCGGCGCATTCGGGGGTTTTCGTCGCACACGTTGGGGTAGGCCGATATAAGCGAGCATTTTTGACCCTTGCCCCACCGAGGGGCAGCAATGACCCCTAAGGTTCGTTTTCAAAATAACAGAAAAACAACGAGTCGCAACACCGTGGGTGACAGGTATACCTCTCACCCCATCATTATTGCATCATCCCTGAATCTTTTTACTACGGGTCGCACTCACCAGGTCACCAGGCTACCACGGGTCAGGTCACCAGGCAAGGTCAACCAAGGTCATCTCGCTTCAAATTTTGAGCTCTACCTCAGCTACATTTCTAAGCAGATCGATTTAAAACTTTCTACACTTCATGACCGCCTCAGGGTCTAAAAAATATATCCAGGATTTTTCCATTTGGTGTCCTAAGGTCAGGTCACAAGATGATCTCTCCCATAGAAAAAGCATGGGAAATGCTGTCTTATGATCTAGAAGTCACAAAAATGGTTGAAAATGCTCAATTGCCCAGACATTCGCTCTTGAACACCCTTTCACGGGTCCCAGGGCTGATATTTGCCCTTTGACCTATCTGAGGTCATCACAGGTCACCAGGGGTCAAAAAGTATTTTGACGATAACTTTTGACGTAACCAAGCTAAGGCACTGAATCAAGCACCATCGTGTATGTCTAGTCACTGGTTTTCATTTGATATACGGCAAGGTCACTCTGACCTTTCTTGACATCAGGTCAATTAGATCACGAGGCTGCCTCTGGAGGTCAAATCACTGCCGGAGGTCATTATATTCCACATAGCGGAGAAAGCCCTGGCCTTTTCTTATCAAAATAATTTAAGCAGATCTCAATAGCTCTAATGGCCAGATCTATTAGCTCCTGGCCCTGCCGAGGTTTCTTAAGCATTGCACATTTTGGTGGAAATAGACTATCGTGACGTAACTTGACCTCTCGAAGTCAAACCATTGGCCTGAACGCTCAAACATGCAAATTAAAATCTTACTAAATTCACACGAGCTTTCTAAGGCGCTTTGCACATTTGCGCTAACCCACCTATTTTCGGATTTAGAGGGGGCCATCGATGCCCGGTGGGTCGCGGATTAAGCTCAGCTTATGGTGGTCCAAAATAAGACATGCATCATATGGAACTTAAACCGATTAAGGTCCGCACCAAGTTCACGTTGGAATTTTTCCGTAATTTTTTTGCAAACAGTCTTCTGATAATGGCAATAAGAAATCCTGAAAATTTCAAAATCTTAGCTTTATGGTTTTTGATATATAGATGCGTTCAAAAATGGCCCGCCGGGCCCCAGCGATGACCCCCGCGGCCGGCCGACTGACCGGGCGGCCGCGTAGCCGAGGAGCAGGCGTCACGGCTCCAAATAGCGTATGTGTCAGATTTATGACCGTTTGCATTTGCTCAATGGCCGTAGTTGTAAGAATGCGTAGAATGCGTAGAAAAGCTGCTTTGGACAGTTACAGTCACTGCAATGACCGTGTAAGTTTCGAGTGGTTACGGCATAGTAATGGTAAATTTATGAACGCTGGCACCGTCAGTTATAACCCTCCCTCTCGGCCAAAAACAAAATATAATTACAGAGCTGTGACTGCGGTACAAATTCATGCTATTTCTTCTTTCTATTGCCACTTTATAGAGCAAAAACATTACTGAAATCTGCCCAGCCATTGCGAAATTCAACCAACTGGCAGTAACTAGTATTGCACAAATATGTAACAAAGAAGCATTGCTGACACTCTATTCCTGGGCTACGAACTAGGAAAAGGACAGTAACACTTTCCTAGGTCTTAAAGTATATTTTGAGTAGCAGACAGCCTGAAAAGTCAATCACTCTCCTCACCTCAAAGCAGATTCCAGCCCGCTTACACGCTCTGGTGATACGCTGCAAAGCAGGGTAGGTACAGAGGCACATCACACTTGACGCACTTCTTGGAAGACCCCGTTTGCAGTTCTCCAGCTGACAGCGACGATGGGAGCCTAGGACACCAGGCAGGTGACCCACGACGTCGTACCGGAGGCTTCTGGGAATCCAAGTGGCGTGCGTGCACTTGACACCACCGGGCTTCTCCCCAGCTCCGTTGTTGGCACCGGCAGTCGCCATGAGATATGTAGTGGCGATGTCCCGGCGAAACTGAAGCAGCGTCAGCTGCAGTTGTCGGGGCACTGCAGAGCGGTGAAGCAGCCAGCTGTTGACTACCGCCATGTCGAGAGCTCTCGTGATCAGACACCAGTACCATTTTTTGCCCCTGATTGAGACCTCGTACTGCCCCAGCAGCCAGTCGTGGAGGTCTACGCCTCCCATGCCAGCGTTGTACGTCTTTAGCAGGTTGGGCAGTGGCACATACACCCGTCCCTTCACACCTCAGTCATAGCGCTTCGTCGTGGTCACGGGCACAGCCGTGTCAAAGTTGGTCATCCCATTCACCACTTTATTGTCTTTCCCGCGCACCAGGACTTCTGATGTCGTGTCGAAGTGCTGCTCGTAGGCTCCGCGCTTGCCCCTTGTCATATCCTTCAGAGGCGTGACAGGACACTTGTCCAGCCTGTTCTCACGAACAGTCCCACTGGCGCCCAGACCACGTCCTTTCAGCTCGGCTAGCAGCGCCTGCGAGGTGAACAGGTTACCGAAGAACACCCTGTACGCGCCTGGAACTTGGATAGCGCTGATCATGTCGAGGACGACACGTGTTCCCATGGGGAGGTACTGCAGCTCCTGTCGCTTCTCCTTCCCGCGGTAAAGGTGGAATTTGTAGATACGGCTTCCTTCATTGTGATACCCTGGACCCTTAGCATGATGGCTACAGGTATCCCGCTTCCTACTGATCTGAATCCACGACTGCCGCTGTTTACATCCAAGGTTTAGATCACAACAATTCCGCCACGCGCAGCGTTACCGCGGCAACACACTCGACTTGCACTTGACGCTGGTGCCCGGCGGTCCAAAATTGGTCGCTCGAAATTTCCGTGTTAACCCAGCATTACACACACCAGTCGAAAACTCATTATATATATCATTTCGTTTCATAAGCTCTCCTCTCGCATTTTGTAGTATTATCATGTTCACAGCTACCCTAATCTTTCCATTATATCATAATTAGTAGCTTAAGGTCACGAAGGGTAAAAATCGCCAAATTTAAGACCCTTCAATTTTGAATAGCACGGTGCACTGCATCATTTTTTGGGTTTAACAGGAATTATTATGCTTTCACTTCATGCCTATATGATTCCAACGTTCATGGAGTGAAAAGCGATACGTGAAGGCCCTTTTAAAACGACCGTCCAAAAATGGCCCCGCCGGGCCTTAATGGGTTAAGAAATACAGACCGTGAGAAGGTCTCATGTGATGTACAAATCTTCTAAAATGTTCTTGAGCTCATATTATTTTTACTACACAGTTTCCACCCAAGCCAGTATAAACTAGGTGGGATTTTTGACTGAACTAGGTGGGATCTGGCCAAACTAGGTGGGACCAATTCCACCTAGTTTGTATGTTAGACATGGCCCTGGGTCCATAGAAAACTGTGATGCTGCTGCCACCACTCTGCCTAGACAATCGGGCATTCATTGCGCACAAAACGAAAAATTAGGTCCGCGTCACATGTGTTTTGGGGGTTATCAAAATCGGCTGTTGCAATATTTTTTACTGAATTTCCCTTAAAATATTCGTTTTTAGACAAGAGGTACCGGTACCATAAAAAATAACCGAGCAGAGAAAGCAAAGGGATCGGAGAAGACTGAGGAAACCAAGAGGACTAAGGGAACCGAGAAGGCGAGATGTCACCCTTCATCCGAAGTGTTTCCAGCCGTAGCATGAGTGATACAGAGGCCGCATCGCACTTATGCAGGTGGGCTTGCTGAGTTTCGAGTTGGCCTTCTTTGTCTGAGTTAAAGCAAATGTTGGTTGGTCGCTCCATATAGAACGTGGATGGATACTCGAAGTCTAAAGTACGCTGTGCATCATTTTGGAACATGCCCCCCTCGGGGTTTCCCGGACTAGGCACACATTATATTTAATCAATTCTGCAAATTGCTTCCAAAAATTTGAAGGTAGGGTCATCTCAGATCAGATCCCCAGTGCAGCTTAAGGGTCTTCTCCTACAAACAATGTTTAAGATAGCATAAATATGAACCGGGTTAATCTATCAAATTGAAACTCATCATTTTCTTTATATCGACGACCTATGGTCAGATACGGACCATGACCTCCCCATTGGAAATGCATGGGAAAAGTGGGAATTGGGAAAAATAACTTTATATGTGTAGATGCCACCTAGAATGCCTTCAGATTCTCCGAATGCTAGTATCCTAGGCCCCTTCTCCGGTTCATATTGCAGGTTTGTACTGGCAACTTCTGATATGTCATTTGGGGTTATTTAACATGCACAAAGGAGGGCGTCGTAAAGTGCCCTCACATATTTTGCCAAGGTGGCCGGAGAACCGTTCGCCGCCAGGAATAGCTACTCACTCACGTTTGAGATAATTCATAAGCGCAGCGATTGGTGAAATAATTTTGAAAATAGGTCGATACGTTTTTTTTTACTTTTAGGCTTTCAAAGCCAGACCTATATTTTGACACCGTCGCAATCGCGCGGTCGCACCAGTTCGCCTGCACTGTAGACGGAGTGGCGACGTCATAACGTCATATAATACGGTTATTCGTTAATGTCAGCCCACATGAAGGTCAAGGTCAAAGGTCATAGTTCAAGATCATGTATTCCGTTCAGATGACATCATTCAGTATGAAGAATGTTTTGCTATGACTTCATATTTAAGGCTAATCAAGATCAAGACCAAGATCAAAGGTCAAATTCAAAGGACTTTTTCAAGGTCAAATTCTCAATTCCCATCCAAAGCTGCTATATTGCCAGTTAAATTGTACATTATTTTGAATATGTCATCGTTACGTCATAGATCACTGACCTTGAATGACGTTGACCTCAAAACTTCATAAAAAATAGTGTGTTATCTTTCCTTTATGGCCCTAGCCCGCCTTCAGTATATTCTCGGCTTTTCCGGCACGGTATTTCCCAAAACGTCTTCAGCACGGCCCAGATTGGAAATTTACGACCTCGTTTGACTTTGAAGATAAATCAAACTTTAGCACTATGTAGATCACCATCACCTCCATGCACCCCCCGACGGGCGTTTTTAACCCTCTTGGTTTCTGAGATCTCATGGGGCGGACACTTTAGAACCCATCCATTGCGTGTTGACGCCAGACCCCTCTCCACTGCGCCTGTTAAGCAGGTTTTTAGGCTTTGGTCAATAACTTTGCAGGAAATGACGATAAGGCTTTTATTTTGATACATTACCTTTGGATTATTATTGCAAGTCGATTCAAATGCATATTGATTGTGCTAAGTTAGATAGTCACCTTGACCTGACCTTAGGTCAGACCATTTTTTATGTTTTGACCTAGAGAGTGTTATCATGCACCACTCGATCTACCGTAGCGAGAGAAAGTGAATGGTGCCTAAAAATTATTGTAGCTTAAGTTTGTCAGACGTTAGAGCCAAAAAACTCTTCATCTAACATGTCGCCTTCTTTGACCTGTCATGACCTCAATACTGGCCTGAGCCAATAAGTGACTAATATAGTTTCTCCATGAATTTGTATGAGCCAGCCACCGGCGTTCACTTTTTCTGAGTCGAGTTCGAGGAGGGTGTTTGAACACTCCCCACCAGGGCAAAGGTGACCCGGAGGCCCATCGGGGCGGGTGTTGACATTCAGTTGCAATGTATCCTGCGATGTGCATTGGGTTAACTGAGTGTCCCTTTTTCTACAAATCAGCATTATATCCTTGCATATTTTGTTGTGCCATATCAAACACAGGAATGAAAGAGAAGCGAGAAGCAAAAAGGTAGGGTTGTTTCGGCGCATGGAAAATATATGTGCAGTACGAATTTGAACTAAAAAGCTTTCGGATTCCATGAAAGTAATGCTACAAACATCCATTTTATCTAATGATTACACAATGCTGCAATCATCTGCGCTCAGGAGTGGTACTTGATTATTTTTGGGCTTACCGACGCATCAACTATGATGGTTATATGGCGAGGCCAACTCTTTCCCTGTTGAAAGAGTCTCGAGAGCTAGATTGCTCCTTGTCCAGGGCATCTGCCGTGACCACGTGGAACGCGGGTGAGCTAACGACCACATCACCGCACCGCCATTTGGACTTTCTCCAGACGTCCTGTTGTTTACACCTGCCTGCCTCGTTCTAGCCACTGTCGCGGGACCCCACCAGGGAAGGAAAAACCTCAAACCTGTCGCCAACCTAATGCTTAACACTGAAAACTATCGCTTTTAACTTTTCAATATAAGCGATTACTCAAGCACAAAATGCGACAACTAGTACCTACATCGATGCAAAATAACCAAGGTCAAACAGGGAAGCTAACACCCAAAGTTCTCTGAAATTCTGAGATAAAGGTCATTCAAGATCAATGAACTATGACGTAATGCTATAATATATTCCCAATAATGTACAATATTATTGAAACTTAACCAGCCTTGGGGGAAATTAAAGTTTGACCTTGAAAAAGACCTTTGAATTTGACCTGTGACCTTGACCTTGAACGCTGTCAACCATGAAGTCATAGCATAGCATACGGCATACTGAATAATGATCTTGGCCTGGGACCTTTAACCTTGACTTTGACCCTCATGAGGGTTGACCTTGACATGTAAACTGATTATGTGACGGTATGACGTCACCACTCGGTCTAATGTGCAGGCGAACAGGTGCGACTGCGCAACTGGTGCGACGGTCTCAAAATATTGGTCTGGCTTTGATAGCCTATAAGTCAGCAAATTATTGATTGATTTTCAACGTTTCTTCACAATCGATGCACTCATAAATTGCCTCAAATTTATTCGAGTAGCGTTTTCCAACGGCGAGCGGTTCTCCGGCCACCACTGCAAAAACTTTAGGACCCCCTTAACTGCGCGTGTTAAGTGAGAAGGCGATTGTGGCAAAAAGTGATTTTTTAGCCGGCCCACTCTGCCTATCAAGACTCTCGTTAACAGAGTAGTCTTTGAACTAAAAGGACCGACAGTTCTCCGTATGGTCCTATATTGTCAGCACGGCCCTCTCTAGTCGGCTGTTCCCTTTATAGGCAATACTGAAGGACATGTTTTTTATAAATTTTGTCCAGCTTGTTCCCAGTACGGCTGCTGGAGTCGGAGTCTCACTTAAGTCCTCAAGGGACTTGTCACGTAGACCCCGACCCCACCACCCGAACGAGCAACTCCCACAATGAAGGGATAATTTAGAAGCCAAAGTTTAACGTCCCACAAAGTACAGGGACGGCCGCCCCGCTCAGGTTGTTTCTCATGCTGGTTCTCTTATTCTATCACAGACCTCTATAGATTTTAGGATCCTTTGAAACAGCTCACAGTTTTATGACCGCCAAGATTGTTTTTGGTTATAAGACCCGCTGTAACCCAAATAGCCTATAACTAGCAGCGTCCACTGTAACACACAGGGTCCTCCACAGTCAGCAAGACCACCTGGGTCCTCCGTTTAAGGGACATGGCCGCTGTGGTGAGCAAGGCCCTTTGTAGTTAGCAGGGCCTACTGTGAATATCAGAAGTATATGTAGCAATAGGACTCTTTTAACCCTCGCCCCACCGGGATCATCGATGGCCCCCTCAGGTTTTTTTCGGGATAGCAGAAAAACGATGAGACGCAGCACTGCAGTTGAGAGCTCTATCTCTCACGCCATCATTTTCCCACCATCCCTGAATTTTTTTACCCCGGGTCACCCGAGGTCAGGTCACCAGGCGAGGTCAACCAAGGTCACCTCACTTCAATTTTTGAGCTCTATAAGGGCTACATTTCTTATTTGATCGATTTGAAACTTCCTACACTTTATGACTCCTCCAGGATTTACAAGTTGCATATCCGGGATTTTTCCATTGCATGACCTGAGGTCAGGTCACGAGGTGACCTCTCCCATTGAAAAAGCATAGGGAAAAGTTGTCTTATGAACAAACATTCACAAAAACGAACTAAAATGCTCAGTTTGCTCAGAAAAGCGTTCTTGGACACCCTTTCACGGATTACAGGGGACCATATTTACCTTTTGATTGCTCCAAGGTCATCCTAGGTCACCAGAGGTAAAAACAGTATTTTGACAATAACTTCTGGCTTAATTAAGCTAGAGCGCTGAATCAAACACCGTCGTGTGTGTCTCGTCACTGGCTTTCATTAAATATATGGCAAGGTCACTTTCTGACCTTTCGTGACCTCAGGTCATAGTAGATCACGAGGTGACCTCTGGAGGACAAACCACTGGCGAGAGGTCATTACGTTCCACCCAGCGGAAAAAGGTCGGTCGTGTTCCTATCAAATGTACTTTACCAGATCTCAATAGCTCTATTGGCATAATAGTTATCCCCAGTTTTCTTAAACAATTGCATATTTTAGTGAAAATAGCCTAGCGTGACCTAACCTGACCTCTGGAGGTCAAGCCATTGACCTGAGCACTTAAATATGTCAAGTAATTTCTTACTGAATTCATGCAAACTTTCTAATACACTTTGCAGATTTGCACTAACCCCTATATTTTTGGAGTTAAAGGGAGGGGCCGTCGATGGCCCCCGGTGGGGCGAAGGAGGCGCCGGACCCCCGGTGGGGCGCGGGTTAAACCAGTTGGACCCACGATTGACTGTAGACCTCGCTATCAATTGAAAGGCACTTTCAAGTCAGCTGGGCTCTTTGTAAGCTAATTTAGAGCGCCCTGATGGCGCTCTGCATCCAGCATGGTTCTCTGCATCTAGTCATAGAAGGCTCTGAGATACCAGCACAACACTTTGTGACCAAAAGCCTCCGTAGAGCCAACAGGGCCTCTCTAACCAGCTGGACTCATAATGGTCAGCTGAGCTCTCTTTGTCCGCCAGCAAATATCATTTTAGGGGAAGGAACTCTTTTGGCGGTGGAAGAATTTCCCAGAAAATGTGTTAACTTGCCTATTTCATCGAATCCTGGATGCATGATATAGCAAAACACGGTGGTTATATATTCGAACACAGCCTTTCCTCAGGATCTTTATGAAAATAGTTGATTAGGTAAGTTCTTGATCACGGTGTGAGCTGAGATTTCGGATTTCATAATTCGTTGAATCTCAGAAAAAATCGCAGTTTTTGATATATCATGTATCCAGGATTCGAGGGGATAGGCTAATGAACAACTTTTCCACGCACCACCATGCTCCTCGAAGCCGCACTTCGAAATATATCTAGCTGTAAAAGAAGCTTCTCCGAAGAAGAGGAAAAATACCTAAAAACCTTTTTGCTTTTTGAGCACGATTGGCTTTTAAAGCAATGTGGTAGGTACACAGATGGCTTTTAATGGCGTAGTTGAGATATTTCAAGGGCAGTCTGGCTTAATACGCGCAGTGTAAAGGGTCCTAAAGGTGTCCCCACTGAGATATAAACGAATTAAGAGAATTAGAAAAATTCCCGTTGGGATGTGTATGGGGATGATCGTTATCTACCTTATGGCAAAGTTTCATTGGCCTAAGTTAATATCTTCAAGGTCGAACGAGGTCGTAAAGGTCAAATCTGTGCCGTGCTGGATACCTATTGGGAAATTCCGTGATGATGCAGAAGAAGACGGGAATACACAAAAAACGGACTAAATTCTTAGAGGGAAGGTCCCAAACAATGTTCTCTAAAATGTTGAGGTCAAGGTGATGTAAGGTCAATGGGCTATGACGTACAAAAATAACATGTTTCCGATAATATACAAGTAAGCAGATGGCCGATTTTCAAAATTGTTCCACTGATGGAAGCCCTCATGAATTCTGTCAAATGTGGCCAAGTAACAATTTCCGACAGCAAACGGCTCTTCGGCCATCGTGGAAAAATAGGTGGGGGGCACTTTAGGACCCCCTCTATTGCACGTGTTTAAGCCATTTTTTAAATAAGCTTATGTGAAAATGATTTACTGAACTAACATGAAGTTGAGCTACCGTTACCGCGCCCAACGTTTTTTGCCGATAATTTTGGGGACCTTTTGGCGCTGTCGCAGGGGCCTGCTTTCACCGCCGCCCCCCCTCCCCTTGAGCGAAATCCTGGCCACGCCCGTGGCGGCAGCACGGCGCCCCCTGTCCCTGTGCTGTGTGTGGTCCCGTCTCTCTCACTCACAGAAGCAACTAACGACTGCTGTAGGTAAGACGGGGTGAGTAGAGGGGGAATTTAGCAAATGTAGAAATAAACAAGATCACATGGAGTTGTTATACTTGAAGGAAATATATTCCAAAAAACCATTGACAGCAGCTTTGCAATCATTGTATTAGCGTGTTGCGTGTATGCTTGTGGGTACTTACGACTGATATATCCATTACCAACATGCCAATATTTAAGAGCAATGAAAGCACACCTGGGACTTACAAGTTCGCACAAAAAACTGAAGCTTTGAAACGTCATTGGCGAATCTAGGACTTCTGATTGAGGTGGTCACAAGAGTAAGGGTCACAATTTAGACTAGAGGGGTGCCACTTTTGACTGGCACGAACTATCGAGAAGGGAAGGGGCGACAAGTCTTATCGCTTGGGTGCAGGTGCTTACATCTTAGGAAGGGTGGGAGGCAATGTCCCAGGAGCGTCGAGGATGCCGAGGGGATTCGAGAGAGAATGAAGGCTCGATTGGACCCTTGCTTCAAGCACTTGCCCCCTCGTCCCCATGACCCGTGTATTGAGAGAGCAGCTTTATAGTTTGCATCACAGCAAAAAGCATATAACCGAAGTTTGAGCCGGCTGTACCACCATGTGAAGAATAGACTTTGTAGACATGGAAGGGAAATATATAGGTACAATTAAATCTGTACACTAGGTCAGCAGTGTTTGTTCAAATGTTGTCGAACTATGGTGCTTGAAGCCCATTAAACCACCATACCAGAGACCTTGTTTGTTGTGCCCACAGGAACATAAATATGGATATAATGACACTCACTCACACACCAAGGTAGGACCCAGGAATCACAACTGTATTCACAAAAACGACAGGGCTGAACATCGAGAACAATTTCTTCTCTTCCAAACTCGACAGACAGATTGCCTCCTTAATCTTCAAAAAGGGAATTCGCTTCTCGTTCACGCAAATGATTGTTAGCTTCTCCATCTCTTTCCGGTAGAATCTCCCGCTGCCGCTGCTGTCATGAAAGTCGCCCCGCCAGCATGCCTTAGTGGACCTCTGGAGGTCCCGGAGAAGACCCTGCTGGCACCGGGACCGTCCAATGCCCACCTGCGAGCTCTAGCAGCGCAGGCAAAACCACTGCTGGGTCATCTACATCCCGAATTCTGCAAGGTGAGGACGGAAGACTACGGTAGATGTCTTTTTAGCCCTCACCTCACGAGGGGCATCGATGGCCTCCTGAGGGTTTTTAGAATAACAGAAAAACAATGAGGCGCAGCACCGCGGTTGAGGAATCTACGTCTCATCCGACCATTCCCCCACATCCCCAAAATTTTTAACCCTGGGCCACACTATGCCAGGTCACCAGGCGAGGTCAAATAAGGTCACATGACCTCACCTTTTGAGCTCTGGCATAGCTATATTTCTAGGCCGAACGATTTGAACTTGCTACACTTGATGACCTCTCTTGGGTCTGAAAATGTTATATTAGAGATTTTTCGATTTGGAACCTCAGGGCAGGTCAGGAAGTGACCTCTCCCGTAGAAAAACATGGGATAAGCTGTCTTATGATCCAAAAGTCACAAAAAGATGGAAACATCTCAGATTTTTTAGGAAAACATTCTTGGGCGCCCTTTGACGGATTCCAGGGGTGATATTTACCCTCTTATCAATCTGAGGTCATCACAGGTCACCAGGGGTCAGAAACTGTATTTGGACGATATCTTTTGACCCTGGCATTTTTATATCAAATATGCTTTACTAGATCTCAATAAAACAACTCTAATGACATGAGAGCTATGCCCAGGTCTCTTAAGCATTGTATATTTTGGTAGCAATAGCCTATCGTGATCCAAATTGAGTTCTGGAGGTCAAACCAATGACCTGAGCGCTTTAACATACAAGGAAAACTCATACTGAATTCACACAGGCTTTCCAATGAACTTTGCAGTGTGCACTAACCCCCACAATTTCGGAGTTAGAGAGGGCCATCAATGGACCCAGTTGGGCGCGGGTTAACACCACTTTGAATACCGGGAGATACGAAAAACAGCGGACCATTCATCAAATCGACGCATTTATTGTGAATCTGACAAGGAATTTTGGAGCGTATTTGCATATAGATCATAAGCTCAATTTGCCGATGGCTCGGATTTTATGGAAAATCCCAAACAAATTATGTTTTATCCGCAGGTTCTATTTCCGTACACAATCACTGCCTTCTATACTGGCATAAAAAGGAAAAGATAGGCGTTATAATTAGTGTTTGAAGTGTATAAATAAAAATTTTGGCCCTGAAATGCAAAGGAAATATGGCTTAGCCTCTCTGAAAGCAACGCCAAAGGAATATTTTTCACTTGCTAGTTAGTTTGGTATTATCTACCACTTCCGCGTTTCTCATTATGGTGAGAATATGTGTGTGATATGGAGTTTTGAGATGGCTACCTTAATGATAGTATATACCAGACGTTTATTTTGCTTATGTCTGCGACAGAAACCAGTCCAAGTTAATTCTCCAGAGACGATGCTTCATTGCTTCTGCAACTCCTCATAACCCACCCTCCTGGGCCTCGTTTCCAGATTATGGACGAGTGCAAGGCGGGTATCCGCTACATGTTCCAGACAGAGAACCGGGTCACGCTGGCCCTCTCCAGCACCGGGCACGGCGGCATGGAGGCCGTCATGTGCAACCTGCTGGAGCCTGGAGACGTCATACTGATCGCCAATAACGGCATCTGGGGTGAACGTTCAGCCGACGTGGCGCGGCGGTATGGTGAGTTTTTAAAGTGAGCCTGAGATAGGGCAGCGCATCGTATAGGGAGGGGGCAACAAATTAATTTTAACCCAAACTCATTTGCAGCGGAGGATACGGATGAAAGTGGAAGGAAGGGGTTCCATGGGCTTTCCAACCCATTTCTTTACTGCCAATGCCATGTGTTTAGTGTTACATCTTCTCATTTAAAAGGGAGGGGTGCATGGTGCCTCGGCCCCCAATTCCACCACTTATGCCGAAATCCTCCGATTCTCCCCTTTTTGTCTTAAGGAAAACTACCATGTCTGTATAGCTTCAGGTACTACCCCCCAGTGGCGGATCTAGGGGGGGGCAAAAAAGGCAATTACCCCCCAAACGGAAAAGCTCAGGGCAAAACTATGTTTTTGCCCCCCCCAAAGCGATCGACCTCCTTTTTCCCCCGACTCTTTTTTAGCTTGTAAGCAAGATTTTGGTGCTTCAACTCTCAACTTCAAACAGAATTAGAGAAGTTCAGTGTAAATATTGGGGCTTGGATAGGAAACATATATCTTGAGCCAATATTTTTCACCCCGTGACGTTTTTTTTGCTTTTCGACTTTGGTTTGCCCCTCCCAAACCATCCGGCTAGATCCGCCATTGCTACCCCCGCCCCCGCCCTGGAAACCAGTGTTTAGGTCACACCCTGCATCGGAAGCCTTTTACTCAATAGAATTCCTGTAATTAAAAGAGCTGTCTATTTTGGGCTTGTTCCGGCCACACAGCTCCAGTTTTAGCTGTAAGTTCTTTGAGAAGTGAAAGTCAAAATAGAGATCAAAATAGGGTCGGGCGCAGACGTTGTATACTTTGACTAGAACGTATCTTAGAATAAATTGTGCATGGGTCGAACAAACCCAGTCCTTTTCAAATATTTGTTTTTCAGTCTGTCATTGCGATTCGGGAGAGCTGTTAAAAATGATGAGTGAATTGCGACGCAGCATAAATGCCGGTGATATAGGGCATGTATTGTGGTACAGCATAATCACTATAAGAAACATAGTGATTATGCTGTACCGCAATACATGTCTTATATCACCGGCATTTATGCTGCGTCGTATTCATTCATCATTTTTTACTGCTCTCCCGCATTGCAATGACAAACTGAAAAAAGCAACTCGGGAGAGCTGTCAAAAATGATGAGTGAATTGCGACGCAGCATAAATTGCCGGTGATATAAGACATGAATAGATATAAGACATGTATTACGGTGCAGCATAATAATTATCAAAGAAGGCGTTGCGGCTCAGTATACCCAGTCTTTTTTCCATCTTGAAAACTGTATTTGACAATCAAATATTTACAATATTGAGACAGTAGCCGTCCGCGGGCTATTTGCGAGCAGATACATCGACCATTCACCCACAATTGCTGAAAACCGTTGTTGTTAAATCGATGGAAGATAACAAATAAAATATATGATTGCACACACTAGCAGATCCAGAAGGGGATATGCAAATAGACCTCGTAGTGTACCCCCGTATTTCACTTATATGGTGTCGACGATATTGAGCTGCACTTTGAGTCACATACACGCACTGGACGTTTCTACTTCAATACACATCGTGCTCCAGCAACCACTACCCTTCTCTCAAACTCTTCCCTGTCCCAAATAATTTTAAGAAAAGACAGTCACTTATCTCTACGGGACTGTGTGATTGTGAAGTGATGTAATTTTGTAAATGTAACTATAAGTGCCGAAGGTGATTGCAGAGGAGATTCACCGAGAACATGCTAAGCGAACCCCTCTGGCGGCGTCACGCAGAGTGCCCAGCGCGGGGCGTCAGAGTGTCAATTCCGGCGCCCACCTGGTACCCCCGGACCCACCCAGTCCGGAGGTGTGGGGGAGTCCCTGAGTCCGCCCGTGCGCACAGAAAACTGCTGGGTGCTCAGGTGAACTCCCCCTGCGCTGCCGCTCCACGAGCCACATTGTTCTCCAATGTGACCTACGCTTTGCCTGCGCCGGATGGCAGTGTGGCCCCAGACCACCGGTCCAGGAGCCCACAGGAGTCGGGCGCTCGACACCAAGCAGCTCGCTGCGCAACATCACCACAACAATAAAGTGTGCTCAGTGCAACTCTACATATCGGATTGGAAGCTTAGGCTAAGAAATGGGCCCCATCTTTCCTCAAACTCAGCTATTTTTTAACGCGTTGACGGGGTCTGGCCACCTTCGATTGACGAGGGGGGCGGGTCCCGCCTCCCTATCGGAACCACGGTAGGTGAAAAACGGTAAACGGCGTTGGTGCCCATCCGCTTCCATCGAAAATATTTGACCATTTTGTAGGTACATTTAGGTCACCAGAGGTAAAAACATGCCGTCATGCCGTATAGGGATAACATGTATTAGTTTTTCGGCCATTACATCTGAACAGTAAAGATAGAGCAAACGACTTAAACCCTTGAATCCTCGCGAGCCGAATCGAATGATATATGATTTGACCTTGCTAGGTCAATGAATATTTGCCTGACCTGAGGTCGGTCGGGTCAATTATAAATGCATATCATTGACTGCAAGCCAGGCGGTCTAATGAAGTTAAAATAACGCTCTTCGCCATCTGTTACTGGTTATTCTGTAAAACCATATTTCCTGTATTACCAATGGGTCTGCTTCGTACCTGACCTTGGGTCATCGATATCAAAATACCGGAACATATTTTGAGAACTCGTGGCCCTTATGTGATATGAGTTTCATAGGATAGTTCACCCTGCTCCGACTTTGCTATCTTAACTTTTTTGAGGTCGGGTCTTGCCTGTACTGGTGCCTGCCTGAGATGCCTTCCTAATTTTCATAAGTTGCAAAATGATGAGGAAAAGGTATACCGTACGGGGCTGCGCGGGTTTTCTGTCTCCGAAAAACCGGGGGTCCCCCGTTGTTAATTTCTTTGCTTACAAGAGCTCAAGGTTAAATTGTTTAGTCATAAATAGGATAAATTAGTCAGCATTGATTGATTCGTCCTTGAATAGTGTATTTACAGTATACACAGTCCGTGTAAGACGGCACAGTATAGCTTCAAGGACAGGGCTTGCAATGCAGCATAAAGTAAAACGGATTCAAGTACTAATTGGTAACGGTAATCGAGTCAATACAGCTTTGTGCATGCTCGGCGGCTCCATTGCCGATTTCAAGTTGATGGGGAGGAATAGGGACTAGTTTTTGTATTATTTATTCTTATTTCTTAAAATATTATATAAAACAATATCTTCGAGGTCAAACGAGGTCATAAATGCAAATATTGGTCATGCTGGGGACCGATTGGAAAAAGCCGTGATTATGCGGGAAAAAGACGGGAATAAGCTAAAGACGGATCAGGGTCACAGTAGAAAGGTCCCCAAAAAATGTCCATACAATTCTGGGGCCAAGGTCATTCAAGGTCATTGACCTGTGAAGTCAAAATATGGTATACTGCTTATAATGTACACTATGACTAGCACTATAGCAACTGCTTGGCGGGAAATGAGGATTGACCTTTACCAATGACCTTTGAACTTGGCCTTTGACATTTAAATTGGAATTAAGGTACATGTATTCTGAAGTCATAGCATAACACGCGCATTGACGGGAGGCGGGTACCCGCCCCCCCTCGGGTTTTTCGGAGACAGGATAAAAACGGCGGCGCATAGCGCCGCCGTACTTGGCATACCTTTCCCTCATCATTTGTGCAATTTTTTTCTTCAAAATGTTAAGGTCAGGTAATCTCAGGTCAGGTCACCAGTACAGGTCAAGTGACCTGACCTCAAACAAATTTAAGATAGCATAAGTCAGAACAAGCTTAAGTTATCCTATTGAAACTCATATCACACAGTGGCCCCACCGAGTTTTCTAAAATAGGTTCCGGTACTTTTTATTTCGATGACCTAAGGTCAGGTACGAGCCATGACCTCTCCATTGGAAATACATGGTAAAATGGTTTTAACTGAATAACTTAGTAACGGATGGTGATAGAACGTTTATTTTAACTGCATTAGATTTGCCTTGTCTTGGCGGTTCTAATAGTATAGATTTTATCTAATATGACCTCACCTCAGGTCAGGTCAAATCCCTTGATTTGACCCAGCAAGGCCATATTATATATAATTTGATTCGGTTTGATGCGAGCATTCATGTAGTTTAAGCTGTTTTTCTCAATCTTTACTTGTGTATATGAAATGGCCGAAAACCTTAATTTACGTGTTATCCTTATGACGGCATGTTTTAACCTCTAGTGACCTTAAATGTGACCTGACAAAAAATGCTTGAAATATTTTCGATAGAAAAGTGGATGGGCTATCCAACGCCGTTTACCGTTTTTTGCTACCTAGCGCAGTTCTTGAGATCTTAAGGGAGGGGTGGGTACCCGCCCCCCCCGACAAGGCGAAGGTGGCTCAGACCACCGTGAATGCGCGTGATAATATGCCTACGTCCGACCGGGTAATGTCATTTGACCGAAAGCACTGGGGTCAATGACCTTGAAAGTGATGATATGACCTTGGCTTGTGACCTATGACCTTGACCTAGACCATATAGGGTGGCCTTTACATATCATCCCGGTTATATTGCGTTATGACGTCACTTCTTGGTCTCCAATGCAAGCGAACTGGTCCGACCACGCGATTGAGGCAATCTCAAAATGCAGGTCTAACTTTGGAAGTCTATCTGTAAAAAATATTCGGCTGATTTTCAAAATGTTTGCACCAATCGTCGCGCTGCTAAAATCTATCAAATGTGGTCAAGTATCATTTTTTGGCTACGAGCAGTTCTCCCGTCACCTTGGAAAAATAGGCAAGGGCCTCCAAGGCCTCCTCCAATTCGCGTGTTAACCCTCTGTGGGGGTGTTTGAACACCTCACTCGGGTATTTACGACGGTGCGAAAAAAACGTCGGCGTGAAGCGCCACCGTGCTTGGGACACCTTATCCTCAGTCAATTCTGCAGCTTTCCTCAAAATTTTAAAATTGGAACATCTCCGGTCAGTTCACCAGTGCTGGTCAAGTGACCTCACCTCCAAAAATGTTTTTGATGGCATAAGGAAGAAATGGGTAAATCTATCGAATTGAAAACGACACCACATAAGGGACCCATCGAGTGCTCACCGGGGCAAAGGTGGCTCGGAGGCCCACCGGGGTGGCGATTAGTACAAATCAAAGCCACATGGCTAATAATAACATGTCTGAAGTATTGGTAGAGACATGAAACCCACTAACCCCGATTCCTCCACCTATGTTCTGGGCATTAGGTCCGTTCCTTTTGCAGGGGCGGTGGTTCATGATCTGAAAGAGACGGCTGGTTCGGAGTTCGACCGTGAGGATGTGCGGGCAGCACTGGATTTTTATAAGCCTCAAGTGTTGTTCGTGACACACGGAGAGTCATCTACCGGCGTGGTACAGAACCTTGCTGGAATTGGAGACGACTGCAAGGAGTGAGAGCATTATACTTTTGATGGAGCACTGTAGAACGATAAAGAATAAAAATTTATGTGAGTTTCTGATTCCTATGTTGTTTGTTATGATTTTGAACGCTGCACTGTCACTTCGGTCCATGATTCGGCCCGATCCAAACGCTGCTCCCGCCGATTGTTCATCACCTCTCTACTGTTGGTTATTATTGAGGGATCAACCCGACTTTCTGTCTGTCCGGCCTCGTTCCCTGAATTAAATTTGGTAATATTATTTGTCCTCTTTTGCTCCCTTCCTCCACATTTTACCAGTATGCGAGATTATCTATCCACATTCAGTCTCAGCTCATATTGTGGTAGCAGGTAGCGCTGTCGTTTTACTAAATTCATCGGATCGCACTCTGCCGGACGCCCGGGTAACCACGTTCTTCCACTAGCTGACTCTGTGCTCTGGCGCCAGGTGGGGCTGTCTGTTGGCCGTGGACACAGTGGCCTCGCTGGGTGGCACGCCGTTCCACGCGGATGAGTGGGGCGTGGATGTGGTGTACACGGTCTCTCAGAAGGTGCTGGGGGCGCCACCCGGCACGGCACCCATCTCCGTCAGCGAGAACGCTTGGTACGTGTGGCTGGCTTCTCTGCAGTATTTGTTTCGTGTTAGCGTATTCGCTGTTTTCAGAATTAATCTATTATGCGTATAATGGTGTTATGTCCAGGTTTTGGTTCTCTATTTTGTTGGCTTCAAAGACTCGCCAAGGGATGAATGTCAATGCCCGTAAGCCGACTGCAGCTTGCTACTCTACGCCGGAGGGAGTCCATGCCGGTCTCCAAAACAGGAGCCCGATCTAGCTGGTCTGGACATAAGTCAATGGAAGAGCCTGATCTAGCTGAGAGCGGAACGAGGGCCAACCCAGCAGGACGCCCAATGAAAGCGCCTGAAAGGAGAGTGCCCGCGTTATTGCCCCGGCACCCACTATCCAAAGGATTCCAGAGGGGTTCTCCAAAAGGTCACCCCCAATTATTAACGCCTGGGTTCCAACAAGTTTTAAACCTCGGAGCCCAAAGAATATATATGAGCATTGGAAAATCTAGAAGCTGTTGCATTTAGTAGCGCGGGGCGATAAAGACCATCAACAAAATCGAGACATCGGGCCCCCCAAACCTAACTCCAGGGGTATTTCTAAGGCTTATGGTGCTATAAGGCGGTACCTATGTCTAAAAAAGTTTGAACACGGGTATATTACTTTTTGACACCTGCAGCGTGGAAAATCCTCGCGTAAACTCAAAGGTGAAGCGGGGTCCTAAGTTACGCCCCACACCCCCTCCCAGTGATATCGAAACCGAGAAGGCCAGGCAAAAGGTCTTTTTGCGGGCTTCATAGGGATTATGGCCTATAATAAAGTCAAGTTTCATTGACCTAGGTCAATATCTTTTATGTCGAATGAGGTCATAAAGGTCAAATATATTTCGTGCATGGAATATTTACTGAAACGCTGTGATTATGCGAAAAAGAAATGCACTCAATAGAGGCTAATATCGTAGAGAAAATGTACACCATGCCTTCTGAAATTGTCTGGTCAAGGTCGTTCAAGGTCATTCATGTATGACGTCATAATACGATAAATTCCAAAAACGTGCGCCACACTATAGGGGAAAGTGGGGGGTCACGGACACCGTAACGATGGTGTGAGTTGTCAATGACTTAATGAGCTTGTTTCGTTCCTATTTTTGCTGTAGAGATACCTCAGATATCTATCTACCACTGTGCAAGCAGCTATGTGTCTGTCATTATCATATTAAAATTTGCGTAAAATTTAGAAAAAAGTAGCAAAAGTCCATTTGGCACCACCTAGTGGGGTAACATGGTCACCCCATGGGGAAAGATGGACAAGACGAAGGAAAGTGATCGAACCAGGCCTTGAACATTTCCATCTGCATTCACCCACTAGGCGACTGTCGTCCGCCGCGGGAAAGAGGGCATTTTCTTACTTTTTCCGTCAAAGGGTCAAAAGGAGGTCATGATTTTTCTGAATTTTTTTAGTGACGGAGGATTAAAGTATCTAGGGCTGTCGCGGAACTGTGCATAGGTTGATCCAGGATCGCCGATCGGGGGAGGGGCACCATGCCGTGGGGCGCCATCCAGGCCAGGGGGCGGGTGCGCACCCAGTGGGGAGATGTGGGCCCGGCCGCCCCAAACGCTTTGGCTCCAAAGTGCCGGCCCCATCCATTTGGGGCGCCGAAGGCGCCCATCGAGGGGATAGATGAGCCTCCACCTGACTTTTAGAGGCAGTGCTACGCTGACTGCCGTCCCTGCACCCAACATGTCGGCCCTTTTCACTGACTGCTGCCCCTGCACCCAACACACCGCCCCCTAAAACAATTTACTATAGGTCTGTAGAACAAACAATTCACCGCTTTCCCCCTCCCCCACCCCTCAGGATGCGAAAATTGGCCGCCCTTTGGGTGAACAAGTGCGCCCTCTCAGGCAAAATGCCGCCCCCTTCACCGGCCTGCTGCCCCCTCCCGTCAGCCGGCCCCACCCAAATAAAAATCCTGGGTGCGCGCCTGCCAGGGGTACCACTTTTGGAACGCAAAAACAATCAGGTGGGCGCCAAATCCTCTCGCAGGGCTAAGAGCGCCCCTCCCTCGCTCCTGAGAGGAGAGGTTGGAAGCGACACTTTAGGGGGCCCATCAATCTCCCAGGGGGGCACCGTGACCATTTCAGGGGGCGCTCCGGGTCGAGGGTAACGCCTGACCCTGGATGACCCTCAAATTTATTTGTATGTTCTCCAGCATTTCGGGCCCTGTGTCTCCACCCCCCCCTCAAACCATCAGCCAACTTCGCCTCCGCTCAGGTGTATCGCTGGACCCCAAAACCCTTGATAAATTTATTTATTTAAGGTTATATTATATAAAATTAAATATGCCATTGTGCGGAGTAACATGGGCACCATGTCCATCTTGCCCCACACGTGGTGTCCGTCTTACCCCACTTTGCTCTTTCTAAACAAACTTGGACCTGAATCGGACGCCATTGTGATTACACAGTTAGCGCCTGCGGTGAACAAAATGTAACATCTTGAAGAGCCATATAACGTAATACCAACAAAGTATCTATAGAAACATCCATGCAATGGCCTTACGAATTCGATTGTGAAAATAACACATGAGTTGCAGTTTTTACTTTTTTGAAAATTGTATAACACCTAGAGAGTTCACCGGACCCAACGTTGCTCTGAGACCGACGCGCGCTAAAAGGAAGCGTATTACACGCTTTTGCCGGTCGTGGCGCTGTCAGTTCGTCCCAAACAGGGGGTGTCCATCTTACCCACGGTGTCCAT
This sequence comes from Lepas anatifera, assembly GCA_034440635.1. Taxonomy (NCBI): domain Eukaryota; kingdom Metazoa; phylum Arthropoda; class Thecostraca; family Lepadidae; genus Lepas; species Lepas anatifera. Next base: position 34,616 of record JAOTON010001269.1, read on the forward strand.
GACCCCCCACTTTCCCCTATTTATCACAGCTGTTGGGTGGGATATAAAGGTTGAGCCTTGACACATGGCATTTGACCTTGACCCATGTTACTGAACCTTACCACTTGACCTTGATTTAAGCCTTGAATAACGTAACTATGACGTCACTTCATAATTTACACCGTTTTGTGAAAATCATCTAGCCAAAAGTCGGGGTGGTAATGATCTGTGGCCTAGATATTGACCTTCAGGTAAGGTGGTCCTGATAAATAATTATCCGGATCATATGGTTTTATGAAGTTAAACTTTGGTATTCAGAGCAAGCAGCCTGATGTGGCCGAAATACGGTCATTTGAGGCGATCCTGGGGTAACGTACAATGAAAGGATGCTGAGTGGAACCCCCTCCCCCTAACCGTGCCACCTCCCCGAAATTGCAATAACCAAAAAGGCCAGGAAAACGGATGTTTGGGGTTGTGCCAGGACTATGTGTACATTATAACCAACTTCCAATCACCTAGGAAAATGTCCTCAAGGTCAAACCAGGTCATAAACGTCAAATTTAGGTCATGGTGGAACTGTTTGGAAATGTTGTTATTAAGGAGGACAAATTCGCAAATATTCTGAAGGTGGACTCTGGTCATAAAGACAAGCTCACATACAACGTTCTGTGGTATATTGTTACAACCATGATTTATTAAGGCCATTGGCTGTGGCGTCACTATCTCATATGTCAAATTCCCTGCAATAATCACTAGACTTGCCGCTAAAGCTGCCGCCTGACAGAAAGTAGGTGTTTGGCCTTGTTCCATGACCTTTGACCCTGCTTCTTAACCTTGACACCGACATTGAGTAAAATCAACACACATGATGTTAACACATATTGTAAGTCACACTGCATAGCGACATCTCTCTGGAAGCCCTGAGGACCTGACCTTGAACTTTAAACATGACCTTGAACTTAAAGTTTAGATACATTAACATATGCTTCCAATTCTACGTCATTACGGCTTCATTTCTCGATCTTCGATTCAGGGGAGCTGATGCATGGCGGTAGATTTCGATTATCTCAAAACATAGATGTGACTTTGAAAAAAGTACAAGAAGGTACTGTTTACCAGTAGGTATACAGTTTTTAGTCAGTCGACGCGCTTATCAATTTCTCAAGATCTGCTAATTTACGTTTTATATGCAAAAAGAGTGTCTGAGCAGAGCAAGAAGGGCAGATACCATATATTCTTACCGTTAGTCCAAAGGCAGGCATTCTACATAGAGTGATGATTATATCGTCCCTGAATGTCCCAAGCCCTACCAAAGCAGGAAGGCGAGAATCGGCTACATTTGATAGACTTTATGGGTACGTTGATTAATGATTTTTTAAATAGGTCAGTAGTTATTTACATAAGTTTTTGCATAGAGGCCTAAATTTCAAAATAATTACATGCAATGGTGCGCCTGCACCAGTTCATCAGCACTTTGGACCGTGGTTTGACATCATAACACAATTCAATCGGGATAATATGTGATATTGACATATAATCCCGATTACAGAGTGCCTGCACTATCAATCACGCATATTTACCTGCATTTTCCAGGTTATACACCGCTGCTGGTGTCAAAAAGTAAGTCCCCAGTGCTTTCGGTCGTATGGCAGCATCAATCAGACGCACATTCTGACATGACGTCAAAGCTAGGGCTTACTCAACGTTAAATTCAAGGTCATAGATCAAGGTCAAAGCTGACGAAGGTTAAATGCCACGACTCAGGGTCATGGGTTAACGTGTCAGATCCGTGCTGTGTTGTGATGTGTTCCCATATTTCCAGTCCAACAGGAGCTGTTAAGCTAGTGTTGGATATGATATTAGGCATATATCATATGGCGACGTCATGGGTGAATGAACTTGATTGGCCTTGGTTTAAAAATTTCAAAAGGCATAGAGTAACATATTTCCCCTATGAGATTAGTCTGTATTGAATGTATTTTATGTTTTTTCCCCTTTACGATTCCTGCACGAAATATATGTTGACCTTAATGACATAATTTGGCCTTGAACATATTGACATAGGTCAATGAAATTTGACCTAAATCTAGATTATTGTGATTGTCACGAACCCCCAAAAGGACATTTGTCTGGCCCTCTTGGTTGTGGTATCATAAGGGGCCGTACTTTAGAACCTCGTTTCACTGTGGGTGGACGTCAAGCTTTTCTATGCTGCGGGTGCCAAAAAGTAACATACCCGTGGTCAAACATGTTTTTAGAGATAGGTATCAACTTACATAACCAAAAGTTTTTGAAATATCCCTGAAGCTAGGTTTTGGGGCCCCGTCTTCGAATTTTAGTATTCTGATTTTTACTTTGAGTTACGCCCCACCCTAATTTTACCGAACTGTGTCTGAAAATTTATGGCATCCCGTGATGCGCTCAGTCTGAATGACACGCACTGAAATAGCCTAGTGTGAAATAATATTATCTTTCCAAGATTTCAAGCCTCATCTCATGCCTCATTAACAAATCAATTTTGCGTATCGATCGTTTAGTTCCAATTTAAGTGCTCCTGTTTTAACTTTTGTGTGATAAGGTACGAATCGATTGTCACCTTACACCACGCTGAATAGTACCTACTTTCCATTTCAGGAAAAAGATTATCGGCCGGAAGACTCCGATTCAATCATTTTATTTCGACCTGACCATGCTGGCCAACTACTGGGGCTGTGACGACGGACCGAGAAAGTGAGTTCTCAAACATTATGAACACATCTCAATAAAGTTCTAATTTTCTCATGACCAAACTTGTTAGTGACTCTGCGTAAAATGATGGTTTCAGCTCCTCTGCTGAATGTTTTGAGTGATAAGTCAGCAGGGGGACCCAGTCGGTTTGTTTGGGGGGACAATCCATATCAGTATCAAGCTATAAAAATGAATTGTTGGGTGGTGGATGGAGTGGATAGCTTAAGCTGGTGCAGCAAATTAATTTTTCCTATCAGCTACACATAAACGAAATGTTCAAACTGAGGCGCCCCTCAAATGTCTGAAGCGCGACATACCAAAACATTTATGTGTCATACATATTTGAAACCGAGCGTGCTTGAAAGAGGGAAAGCCATACATATTCATTTCTTATTCAATGTTAATTTCTCTCAATATTGAAAAGTTGCCCTCCAGACGGACAAAACGCTTAAAAAACTACGAATGATCGGAATATATATCTGTCCTCCCCAAACGGATCAGTTATGAAACACAAGTTAGCTTTGGGACGGGGAGGCAAAACATGTTCCCTTTCGTTTTCGTTTTAGTGGGTATGACCAAATTGCCCCCTGCCCCTGGATCCGCCCTGCCAGGGTGTGCCGTATTATTTATCCTTTTCTAATCCTTCGCTAACTCTTTTTTCAGTTTTGTAGAGTTATATTCACGATAGTCGGCTTTAAAAAGTTCAAAGCTCATTCGGTCCAGGTCCCTAAAGTGTTGACTCAACTCTGACGTAAGCATGTTTAAGCTTAATCTGTTTATTTTCTGAACCTGGCCCAGAAGCACTCCGAGATAAGTATACCAACAAACTCAAATAAAACTCACTGAAGAGAAAACTGGGTGTCGCTTATTTTTCAGCTAGCTAAACTGAGCGTCAGAGCGTAGGTACATTCATTCACATTGAGCGGAAAAGTAATCTATAAGAAGTCTACTCTCAGCACAAAGCCGAGAGGCTAAAAGAATACACTTTGAATTTCACGAAAAACCTCATAGTCTTATATCCACTAGGTTAAAAGAGGGTATACGCAACAGTGCACGAATTCAAAGTTTTCACCACAATATTACCCGACCCTTCTCTCAATTACCCACGCTGTTTTATTCCCCCTCCCGTCTCTGTCATCTGACACGTCCATGACGGCAGATACCACCACACGGGGCCCATCTCCAGCATCTACGCTCTGCGGGAGGCGCTGGCGGTAGCCTCTGCCGAGGGTCTACAGTCGCTTTGGGACCGGCACAGCCGCGCGGCGGCCCGCTTCTACGCAGGACTAGCAAAACTAGGGCTGAAACTGCTGGTTGATTCGGAGAAGATTAGACTGCCTACTGTGACAACGGTTCAAGTGCCAGAGGGCGTCAACTTGAAGGCTGTCATTGGCTACTGCATGGACAAGTTAGTAGATTGCTCCGGTGTCGGACCCTGTGAAGAAATGTCATGGTGCTGCACGTAGAAATTGGTTGCGGATAGAGTTTATGTCACAGCCTTAACAAGCGCAGTGGAGAGAGGGGTTCTAGACTGTCCCCAACCTATTTTTTAAGGGGGCTGCAGAACCATTAGCAGTCTGAAAAAGCTACCTAGTTGCATTTCAGATAATTGTTATACGCATCGATTGGTGATGTAAAGCTGTCAATAACCGTTTCTCTTAAAGGCTTTCAAAGTCAGCCCTATATTTTGAGACCGTCACAATCGTGTGGTCGCACCAGTTTACCTGCATCGTGGTCTGAGTGGTGATAAACTGACGTCATGTAAGTGGGATTGATTCACACGGACAATGGAACATATTTAATATATCTGACGTTTGTGAACATGCAATACGTTTCAGACACAGTGTTCCTCCGTCAATTGAAAGGTATTAGATATGAGAAATTAGGACGTATTCATATAAACTCACAATGAAATAATAGGAGGTTCACATTTTACAGCATTTCTACAGAGCAATTCTGTAAAATGTGAACATTGTAATATTTCATCTTATGTTTATATAAACATGTGCGAATTTCTCCCATTCAATACCTTCAAACTGACGGAGGAACACTGTCGGAAGTGTCTTCCATGTTCAAAAAGTCTTATATATTAAATAAGCTTTATTGTCCGTGTGAATCAACACCTGTCCAAATCTAAAACAATAAGTGGGAATGGGATTATATGCCAAGATCACTTCACATGAAATTCAACATCAAATATTACAGGTGAAGGTAACTGGCCCCAGTGTTTCGGTCTGATGACATTCTTCAGTATGATGTGTGTTATGTTATGACTTCATAGTTGAGGTTTCTCAATGCCAAGTTCAAGGTTACAGGTCAAGGTCAAATTTGTTCATCCCGAGTCATCTGCCGACTCCTTAAATGAATACTTTGTCGGTGTTGGCCCAGCTCTGGTCAAGGAACTGGCCGCGCAGGCCGCAGACGTGCCAGATTTTATCACGAAGGTTCCTCGTGTAGGCGCCTGCGGTTTTGCGGTGTCCACAGTAGACTGCGCCACTCTCCAGCACGTCATTCGCAGCATGCACAACACGTCTGCCTGTGGCTCGGATGGCCTTCCGATTCGTGTTTTTAAACTGCTTTGAAGCGATCAGCATCCCGCTTTTAAACATCATCAACTCATGCCTTGGACATAACGACTTTCCTGATTGTTGGAAACACTCCATCGTCATGCCAATTTACAAATCCGGTCCGTTGTCTAGTCCCGCCAGCGTCCGACCTATTTCGTTAGTGCCTGTCATAGCCAAAATTGTTGAAAAAATTGCCCAACATCAGTTATACCACTACCTCTCTCAAAATTACCTTTTTCAGATGTTCAACACGTATTTAGGCCACGTCATTCAACCGAAGCCGCACTTGTCACAGTATCAGATCACATTCTTTCGGCAATGAATAGAGGCGAAATTACTTTCCTGTGCTTACTTGATTTGAGGACAGCTTTTGATGTCATCCAGCACTCCACAACACACAAGATTCTATAGGCACCATTGGTGCAAAGGCCACAGAAGGGTGACAAGAATCAAGGCATTTCTTGTGTTTTCTGCATGTTGTGAACATGAACTGACCGCAGCCGAGCCCGCCTCGCCCCAGTCACCGCTCCTGGGCCATCAATAAAGGCAAAATACAATCATCTGCATGTCCTCAGATATTGGGTTGTAGAGTGAATCGTTTTGCATCGAATATGAATTTTTGATAAGCTTCTGTAACTCGGAAATTGACTTCAAAATCTGCTTCCGAGGCTATTGATACCTTCCATATTTTCCTTCCTTTATCCCCCATGTTGAACCCGGGGGGAGGGGGTCTGAATGATCTAGCCACTTCAACCCGCCCATGGATAAGTCTTTCTCTGTTGGGTATTGCATACTTTGTCCCATTCTTTGTATTTAGCACACCTAGCTTCAAGTAAATACTTTTGAACGGTCACTGCCATCTATATCACCCCCCTATGTAATCAGATCAGCGAATGGAAGCAGCAGCATCGGCAAAAAAATAAGTCACACGAAAAGCAGGTGAAACTTAAATAATCTTAAATCCAAAAACCCAAAACTGAGCTTCACGAGACCATCGATCCCATGTCCACACTAGTTTCGCTGCGTGCCTGTCACACGGTACGCTTTGTGTTGCAGATACAAGGTGGACGTGGCTGGTGGTGTAGGTCCCACCGCCGGAAAGGTGTGGCGAATCGGTCTGATGGGAGCCAACGCCACCGACGACAAGGTGGACCTGGTCCTGAAGGCCCTCGGGGAGGCTGTCAGCCATGCACGAGTGTAGCGTACAGGTGCCGTGGTGCTCCATGTCTACATGGTCTGCTGCTTGGTCTAAACGATGGTGCTGCTGCATCATACATCGTTAGTCTTCTTCAAAAATACCGACGAAGTGGGAATTGTGACTATTATAGATACAGAGATACTTGGTGCGTTGCCAGGCATGTGCCTCGGTGAAATGACTTCAATAAAGTCCAGGATATTTAACATTCGCACTGGAGATGGGTCTGAGCTGGCACTAACGGACACTGGAGAGGGGGAGGGGTGGCAGTCTCCTCCTAAGGTCTCGGAAACTAGGAGGTTTAGAAAAGACCGGGTGTGAAGCGGGTGGGGGCTACGGGGATCTACATAATAACCAAATGTCATTGATCTAGACCAATATCTTTAGGGTCAAACGAGGTCATAAAGATTTAATATTTATGACTGGTCTGACTGTGTGGTTGTGGTGATCTCAAAGTCTAGGTCTTACCTTGGAAGCCTTTAAGTAAAAACGTTCCAACTGATTTTCACTTTTTTTTCCTAATCGATGCGCCGTGAATTCTCTTAAATCTGAATCGTATTAAAAACTTAAAAATAATCGTTTTCAGCTACGAGCGGTTCTCCTGCCACTCCGAATAAATAGATGTCACCTCCCCCTCAGAGACCTCAGGTAACCTCTCCCCCCCGACTTATTACTGTCACTGAAATGAGGGATCAGCAACAGTCCGGTCGGCTCGCAGTACGAGAGTAGGGGAGACCGGGGCTGGCTGAATCATTTTTCACTTTTCCCTCCGTAGCTAATAATCCACAAGATCCATTGAAAATTAGATACCACCGTTCAAAATATAGTTCTTTTCTCTACCAAATGACGGTTAATCTTTTCGCAAAAACAAGTACATTTTACCACAATACACTTTTGAAATCAGCTCTGCACCTGATGCAAACTGCCCCCATGCCGGGGTAAGTTGCATCAGTCCCCGGGCATCTTCCATCGTGAGGAATTAGTGCACAGAAACACAATACAATGCCAGATTCGCTTTATTGGTAGGCACATTTCCCATTCAGCGTAGGCACGTTTCCTTGGTAGGCACGTTTCCCATCGGATACCCTTCCAAGCTTACCTACTCAGAGTCAGAGTCACATTGGTGACAGATATAGCACCTGCTTCTCGAAAGTGACGCACTCCTCCCCCACTTTCGACGCCCACGCCAATAATTATTGGCGTGGGCATTAACATAATTTTTGTTCCCCGGTTCCATGTATGATTTCGATTTGTTGCATCTAATTGTTTTAGAAAATGCAAATTTTTGTTCAAACTTTGGGTTTGTGGTCAGGACATCGATAATTTGATTTTTAAGCTCGTAATATCGAATTTATGGCTTTAACAATACACTCAACATGATAAATCCTCCTTGTTTAACACAGATTTACCCAGAGCATTCCAAACGTTACATATTTGTATCAACATGACTGTCAAACGCACATTTCACATTAGAAATGAGTTGTTTTTCTAGATTTGCGGTTGTAGGGTAGGCCGCATTCCCGCACTATCCCCCAAACATAGTCCCCATATTTTTGTCATAGTGGCCTTGGTACCGGCGCTCAATCTCTTTTGCGTCTTGGTGGAAACGCTCCCCTTGTTCCTCCGAGTATGCTCCTATATTGTCCTTGAAAATATCCAGATGAGCATCCAGCATGTGCAGCTTTAGGGACATTCTGCAACCCATAGCAGAATAAGAATCTATGAGATCCTGCACGAGTTGCGCGTAGTTTTCGGCTCTATGGTTGCCGAGAAACCCGTCAACAACTGCTTTGAAGCAGTTCCATGCCTTCTTCTCGATCTTGCTGAGCTTATTCGAGAACTCTGTAGAACGTAATACCTTCCTGATCTGAGGTCCAACAAATATCCCACCTTTGATTTTGGCCTCGGACAGCTTTGGGAAAACTCCAACAGGCACTTGAAAGCAGCAGAATCTTTGTTCAGGGCCTTAACAAACTGCTTCATCAGCCCCAACTTGATATGTAATGGAGGCATGAGCACCATGTTTGGATCAATCAATGGCTCCCACATGACGTTTCTGATCCCCACTACATATTCTGTTCGCTCCTCCCAGTTCTTTTGGCTGAAGTGAACATTGGCGGCTCTGCTGTCCCAGAGACAGAGAAAACACTGGAACTTAATGAATCCTCCTTGTAGACCAAGCAAAAAAGCTATCATCTTGAAGTCCCCAATGATCTCCCACTTGTACTCTTCATATTTAAGAGCTCCCAAGAGTACTTTCACGCTGAAGTAGTCTTCCTTCATAGAGACTGAATGAGCTAGGGGCAGTGTCGGGAACTCATTTCCATTGTGGAGAAGGACGGCCTTCAAACTGCGTGCAGAGCTATCTATGAACAGCCGCCACTCCTTGGTCACAAACGGCACCCCAATAGCTTTAAAAAGTCCAGGCACGTCATGACAGAAGCAGAGACCGTCCTCGAAAGTGAAAAAGCCCGAGAACAACTCATGCCGACTTCTTTGACTGGTCACTTTTACATCCTCCTTAACCAAGTTCCACTGCTTCATCCTGGATATGAAAAGCTCTGCATTAGACTTGGTCAGACCCATATCCCTGATCAAATAATTGATTTCTTGCTGATTCGGGATGTGGGGATTTTTCATTTAAATCCGGCAGGTAGTCCACATCATCAGCACCCGTCTGCTCTCCTTCATCGGAGGATTCAGGAGCGTTGTGATGGTCACTATCTGGAGCAGGTGCCGGTGGCACGGGATATTTGGAACAATGAGGAATAGGAGCAATAGATGATGCGATATCTGGATATTCAACCTGGGCAGCATTCTTTCCTTTCCGCTTCTTGGAAACATCTACCATGCAAAAGTAGCAGTTGGTTGAGTGGTCAGTTGGTTCTAGCCAAACTCTTGGATTTGAAAATTTCAGAGACCCTTTCTCACCTCGTAGCCAACCCTCTAGTGTTTTTTGCAGTGTTCACAACAAGTGAGGGGCCCAGGGCTTGTCCTGGTCTCCAACCGTCATCCCGAAGTACTTGTGATAAGCTTCACAAACCTTCTTAGACGTTTTCATGGATAATTTGTTTCCTCTTTTCTTTATGAAATCTCCACATATGTAGCAGAATGAGTCGGGGCGATTTCGGCAGTTTCTCGATGCCATTCTATTTGCAGAAATGAGGGATAAAACATACAAAGCACACGAATATTTACGAGCACTGCCCTTGATTAGTCGGAAACCGGTCACAAGTCCACCCAGCCTCACCCAAGATTACACTTTACTTAAAGGTTGATCCACGAGGAATACTTTGTCGCCAACGTGACGTCACACAATTTGGCACCAATATGGTAGCGTAGCTGATGCATAAGCGGCGCGTTTAGTTCGACAATTGAAAACAACAAACAAATCTAAACTGACGGGGGCTTAGACACTGCGGCTTGGGAGGGATTTATTATTATTAATATGTATTCTTTTTCATGCCGAGACGAGCTAGAACGTGGACAGTCTGCAAAATAAGGGTTTCGCGATGTTTCGTCTGACGTGAAGTGCTCGTTTAGACCGATTGAAGTTGCGTTAATTTTTGCAAACCAAACGGTCCCTGATGCTGCGAGAACATTTAAAATGAGGATTTTAAATGAAAGAATAAATATGTATATGGCCACCACATGCTAATATTTGTATATTTTCGTCGAGTGCACTTTTTTTTTCAACACCAGTTGGATCTTATAACTCGGGCTGCTTTGCTTCTTTAATTACTTTGGCTTTTCTGCATTGTTTTTGGCTAGTGATATGGTACCAATGTGGTATAAAGGTATCGAAAAGTATCCTATGCCATGGGAGGGAGCCCTCTAACCCGCGCCCCACCGGGGATCCGGCGCCACTTTCGCCCTACCAGGGGAATCGATGAACCCTCTAAATCCGAAAATATGGGGGTTATTGCAAATCTGCAAGTGCACTAGAAGCTGACGTGAATTCAGTAAGAAATTTTTCCTTATGTTTAAGCACTCAGGTCAATGGCTTGACCTCAGAGGTCAAGTTAGGTCAATATAGGCTATTTTCACTCAAGTATTCAATGCTAAGCAAACTAGGCATAGCTCTTATGCCATTAGAGGTATTGAGATCTGGTTAAGTAGATTTGATAGGAAAATGCTAGGACCTTCTCTGCTATTTGGAACGTAATGACCTTCCACCAGTGCTTTGACCTCCAGAAGTCACCTCGTAACCTAATTTGACCTGAGGTCACGAAAGACCAGAAAGTGGTGTTGCCGTATATTAAATGAAAGCCAGTGACGAGACATGCACGATGATGTTTGATTCAGCGCTTTAGCTGGATTAGGTCAAAAGTTATTTCAAATACTGTTTGTGACCCTGGTGACCTTTGATGACCTCGAAGAGGTCAAAGGGAAAATATGGCCCCTGGAATCCGTGAAAGGGTGTCCAAGAACGTTTTAGGAAGCTGAACATTCGCAATCGTTTTTGTGACTTTTAGATCATAAGACAGCTTTTTCCCATGCTTTTCCAATGGGAGAGGTCACCCCATGACTTGAACTCTGGTCACGAAATTAAAAATCCCGGATATACGGCTTGTAGGCCCTGTAGGTTTCATGAGGTGTAGGAGGTTTCAAATCAATCAACTCAGAAATGTAGCTCTTATAGAGCTCAAAAGTTGAAGTGAGGTGACCTTGGTTGACCTCACCTGGTGACCTGACCTTGGGTGACCCGGTGTAAAAATTTCAGGGATGGTGGGAAAATGACGGTAGAGAGGTAGAGCCCTCAACTGCAGTGCTGCGCCTCGTTTTTCTGCTATCCCGAAAATAAACTAGGGGGGCCATCGATGGACCCGATGGGACGAGGTTAAGCTGCTTTGCAGAGCCAACTTTGAATGCCTTTATTTTTAAGAAAAACGGACAATATCGCCTTCAAATGGTCATTTCAAAACATATGTCATGTAGAATTATGGAAAAGAACAATTTTTTCCTTCGACCCATACTGTTCTTGTGAGCCGGCTGAAATCGACGAATTTTAACATGGGACCTATTGGGCGAAGGAAAGCTTTGTCGCCAACGTGACGTCACAGTAAAGGCGACTCCTGATTCGTGGTTGGGGGCTGGTGGTTGGATCGTGGTTGGAGCCTCACCAACACCTAAACGACGAAAGAGTTCGTCCAAGATCAACGGCTATTTTCAGTACAAATCAATGCTGAACGTGCGTTTCCTTTTATTGGTACTTCTCGCTTTAATATGCTTGATATTTGAAGTGTCAGCACTCATACAGTTTAATAAAACGTGCCGAAATCATAGTGACTATGTACCGGCATTTAAACTAATATTCCTATCACACCGGAAAACGGGCCTAAATAAGTAAATGTGTATAACTTTTCCAGACCCAAACTTTTATCCCTCCGATAGCATTTTTCAACTATTGGAAGCTGAAGTAACACGAAAAATGATTAAGAGCTGGGAACAAAGCAAAAAAAAAAATTGTAACGTTGTGTTTAATTTTGCATAATTGCAATAATTCAATTATTGATTAATATTGCAATAATTATAATTATTGCAATAATACATCCTTATGACTATTCAATTTTCCCATAAACAAAACTAAGTGCCGGGGTAGGTTGCAATAATGTTTCAACCTGCCCCGCGAAAAATGATTTGTCTTGCCCCGTCCCTGCCCTGAATCAATCGTGGCGCCAAATATTGCACAAGCCAAGAGGTCTCACCAAAAGTCTTTGCCTCACTTGAAGACTGGAGAAACACGCTTTAACCTGCCAGGCTTATGACCAGCGTGCATGTCATCTTGTATTTAATTTAAAACATAATGTAACAGACTAAAAAAATACTTTCATCCTAAAAAAATGAGTTTTTGCCTCCTCACCTGGCATCGGCCGACCGCCTTCGCTGGTTTCTTCACCGGAAAGACATTGCGCGTGCGTGGTTCTAGTGGGCCCGCTTAAACTGTTATCTAGTGAATATTTTTTTAGTTACAGCCCCTGATGCATTCAACCCGTGATGCAACCAGCCCCGGTCTCCCCTACCAAAGGACGCGACTTTTCGACAATGCAGATCCCTTAGAAGCTAATTTACTAAATGGTCATACTTTTAGTTCAGCAATGAGTGTTAAAATAATAATTGTTGGGGCTTAACGCAGGCCCAACTGCCATGGTCATATGGCGTCACCAGCTCTCACCCTGGTGGAAGGTTTTTTTTTGGGATCAGATTAACTTATTCAGAGTCTCCGCCGGGACTTGAACCCGGAACCAGTGGCTTAAAAGACAAGGGTGCTATCCACTAAACCACCTCATCCCCCTGAGTGTTGAAATACCGAAGGCAAAAATGTAGTAGGTGGAAGAAGATAAACAAATATACTTAAGATGGAACAATGGTGGATCTACAAGGTGGTTGAGGAAAACGGGGAAGGGGTGAAATGGCTAAGCTTGTTTGCAATATATTTTTGGTCAGAAGTTTGGGAGATACTGCATTGGAGGTGGAGGCAGGGGTCGGGCCTTCCACTTAGGTAAGCGTCGTGTCAGCTTTTAACACGCGCATTGGCGGGGGTCTGAGCCACCTTCGCCTTGACGGGGGCGGGTACCCGCCCCCTAAGATCTCCAAAACCACGCTAGGTAGCGAAAAACAGAAAGCGCCGTTGGATAGCCCATCCACTTGCCCATCAAAAATATTTTGAACGATTTTTTTCAGGTCACATTTAAGGACACTAGAGGTCAAAACATGCCGTAATAGGGATAACATGTAAATTAAGTTTTTCGGCCATTACATCTGAAAAAATAAGGATAGAGCGAAAAGATTTGAACTGTATGAATCCTCGCAGCAAGCCGAATCGAATGATATATAATATGACATTGCTAGGTCAAATCAAGGATTTGACCTGACCTGAGGTCAGGTCTAGGTCAAATGGAGCAAAATGCATATCATTAGAGCCAAAATGACAAGGAAAATATAATGCAGTTAAAATAAACGCTCTATCTCTATTCATTACCAAGTTATTCAGTTAAAACAATTTTTCCCATGTATTTCCAATGGAGAGGTCATAGCTCGTACCTGACCTTAGGTCATCGATGTAAAAAATACCACAATATTTTTTAGAGCACTCGGTAGGGCAATTATGTGATATGAAGTTTCAATCGGATAAGTTTACCCTGTTCTGAATTATGCTATCTTAAACTTTTTTTAGGTCAAGTCACTTGACCTGTACTGGTGACCTGACCTGAGGTGACCTAACCTTAAAGTTTAGACAGAGGTTGTAAAAATGATGAGGGAAAAGGTATGCCAAGTACGGCGGCGCTACGCGTCCCCGTTTTTACGTTATCTACGAAAAACCCAAGGGGGTGGGTACCCGCCCCCCGTCAATGCGGGTGTTAACTAAGGGAGAGACCAGCTCTCAGAGAGTTTCCTTCTTTTTTCTGCTGCTCTTAATATGTTTGGTACCCAAGGCGTGTAAAGATCCTTAGTTGGTGAGTTGGTGTGTTCTGCCACCCCTGGTCAAATCAGATAGATCACTTGATAAAATCTAGCCACGATTTTATCCATGTCCCGTACTGTATCACTGTGCAGACGATCAACGTTCCAGGGCTTAGCCAAGTGCAGCATTTCCGCCTGTAGTACTTGCCACCAAAAACTTCTAGTCAAATAAATTGTGTATTTTTTCAACATGGATCTGACACGTAAGCGATACAGAATCATCAAACATGATAAATGAAATTAAACTTATTCTGAGACTCCCTCTTTTTCAAGTTTATGGCACCATGTCATATAGTTAACAGGACGCATTTTCATCTCCACTCTCTTCAAAGAGTACTTAGTGCCTTTCCAATCTTTCCAACAAATACCTCTCCACTCTGCAACAGCGTGAGCTTCCTGGTACAACCCCAGAAGGGTGTTGGCGAGGCAGGCTCTGTGCCATCCTGCGCTCTTGTATACAGAGGCACAGAAGCTCTCATGTACATCATTATCTTGATCTCTCGTCGAAAACTTACCACCGCTGTGGTACCCAAGTGAGTTTCCCGCAGTTCCCTGATATTTTCCGACAGTCAAAACGTACTTTTGTTGTTCAGTGCCGATTGAAAACGGAGTGTACTTAGCAAACGCCGTGCCGTTGTTCCAATCCCCCAAGTCCACGCGTAGCTGCATCTGTTCCATGCTGGTCAGCAGGCTCATGTACTCGTTACCTAGCCAGAACTCACCGCTGAGGTTGCCGAAGCCCCACTTGTAGCTCTGCCAGCCCATGTTGAAGTCCTGGTGGTCAGGTACGTCTGTGCGTCTCATGAGCACCGTCCAGCCGCCGCCGTCCGTCTCCATGTCGCAGAAGACTCCGGATGCCGCCGCCGTTGCCGCAGACGGTGGGGAAGATGGTGTAGACGCCGCTGCGTCGGTGACGTTGCTGGACATCGGCACAGTCGGCCGGTCGCCACTCGTCCAGAGTCTGGAACTGGTCCTGGTAGCTACACTTCTCCACCACGATAGTGGTGGCGGCAGCGGTGGCTGGCTCGGCAGCTGGTCGAGCCTCCTCCAGCAGGCTGGTCAGTCGGTGCTGCGTGTCGTTCAGCTGCGTCTGCAGCTGCAGCTCTGCCCGCTGCAGCTGACTGCTGATCACGTCCGTCAGGTTGGGCAGCACAGCCGCCTGCCGCAGCTCGGCCAGCGTCTCCTGCAGCCGGCTGCTGCCCAGCTCCTTGTACAGCTGCAGCACGCTGTTGTCCAGCTGCGCCAGCTGCGTGTCCACAGTGTGCGTCAGCACCTCCATCCGTGCCGACAGCTGCAGCTGGCGCTCCTCCAGGCGCTGCAGCGTGCTCACCGTGCCGATCTCCTCCGTGAGAGGTACGTCGTGAGAGGAGGCGGTGGACGCCAGGCCGGCGGTTGCCAGCAGCAGCAGCAGCAGAGGATGCATCGCCGACTTTGTTGGTCCGTACTTAACCTTTTACTGAGCTGCTGTTGTGTACGGATGGCTTTTGGAGGAAGCCGAGAGTGTGAAGCTGCTCTTGCGTGTGATGGTGGGAAGGGGAAGGAGTCCTCTTTATATATCCCCGTTTCGTGGATGACAAATTGGGATTGCCATGCTGCTTGTTGATCTGAACTTCAAATTCTGTGCGCAGTCCCTTCAGTTTGCTTCCAGGCGTGCAAAATAAGTGAGCTGCGCAAGCCGTTGATATCAGCGCAGCTCCACAGCACTATGGATTGCCGAACAAGTGCAAATATCTCGGACCTCACATGAGCTCGGATCGATGTTAATGTTCCAAAACCCTTTCGACGCAAGCCTGCTTCAGAGCAGTTGTGATTTTATACGTAGTAGGTACTCTCAGGAAGAATACCCAAGTGACAGTCTGAACTGGCATCTGGATAAATATTTAGGGACGTCTGACAATAGACTCACCAGCTGACGGCGCTGCTGAGCTGCGGTTTCACTGGATCCTACAGACGGCCTCTGACCCATGGCTTGGCTGCATGTGGAACATTTTACAGGCACTATCAATTGTTCTCATTTCCTTTCGTCAAGAAAATGAAACTTCAAGGACACCATAAAACAGCAGGATCTGCTTAGTGGGTCGCGTGGTAATCACTGTTTATGTATGCAGATATTTGTATTACTCATCGTTCATGGTGCACGGAGAACATCCCAAGGATCCATCATTGTTTAACACGCGCATTGAAGAGGGGTCTGGCATCAACGCGCGGTGGAGGGGGATCTAAAGTGCCCCCTGAGACCTTGGAAACCAGGAGGGTTACAAAAACGCCCGTTGGTGGGGTGCCTGGGGGCGATAGTGATCTACGTTATGGCCATGTTTCATTGACCTAGCAGGGATGCAGAAAGTAAGATGACTAACCCAGACTCAAAACCCAAAATCACGAGCTTTAAGCGGCTCCTAATAATTATCTGCGAACCGGTCAGTTTCAAATTTGAACAACATGATAAGGTCATTACGGTCTATAGTTCTGCTATCTCGGAATTTTGATATTGTTAACCTAAGGTTGTGTCAATTTTTGGTCACCCCATTATAAATCTATGGTGAAAAATAGAAAGGGCTGTTTTCAGTAAAGACACGATAGATAAATTTGAAAATATTTAAACAAAATATTTTTACCAGACTATTGACCATAAAGTTGGCTTTTTGACCATCTGACGTCTCAAAGGTCATGTGAGTTTACAGGACCATGCAGTGATTATTTTGCGGATAAATTCTCACTGAATTGAGACAAAGTTTCCTTTTGCTTGCATTGTGCTTAACTTGTCACAGAGAGTTGATTGATATGCAACATGACCATGCTAGGTCACCCTGTGACCCTTATCTAGCTCGAGGTCAGGTCATTTTTACAATTTGACCTAGCAAGGTCGTACTATGCATCATTTGATTTGCCACGATGAGTATGCCAGCACGCGTGTTATTTTGAAGTGTGGCTCCTTTGCCACACGGAGTTGGAAATTGTAATCGTATGCTTGTACGCATTTCCAAAATGCTGGATGTACTTTACCTGTGGCTTCTTTTTTTGCGGCAGGCATGGTTCAAGCACCATACCATTACAGCATGGGTGGAAATCCCGAGGGGGGGTTGGGGGTTAGGACCCCCAGGGATTTTGGGTCTCCCATAGGCTTTGTATAGGGCCTGTTTAGCCGTGCCAGCGTTAACCCTCCCGGGACCTCCCTGGATTGAGAACAGATATCCAGCCATGCATTACAGGATGAATGTACTAGCAATGTGTTTCCATTTATGGAAGGTCTTTTCTACATATTTTGGAAGGAGCTTTTCCAATTATGGGTCAGTCTTCCCAGTATTGGGATCATAACTATTATTGGAAGCTCTGACCACAGTTTTCCCTGCTGACATACATTTCCATTTTTAACGAGTTTCCATTTTTGGAAGCAGTGTTTTCAATTATGGGTGATTTTACCAATGATTGGGAACGTAGCTATTCTTGGGAGAAGGTACCAATGGGAGCGTAGCTATTATTGAGAGCGTAGCTACTATTAGGAACTCTAGTCATAGTTCACCTACTAATCCTCTATCCCAAATATCAACAAAAGGGACAAACTATGAACAATCTGTTGGGTCATAGGCGAATGGGCGTCGAAAGCAGGGAGAGGAGGATGAGAGCCACTCCCCTACTCTCGAATCAGTAACGGACGCAGGCGTGTAACTTTGTATACTTTTAGGGGTGCTCGCGCACCCCTAAAACTTTGAAAGCACCCTAAACTTCCAAAAGCACCCCTAAAACTATTCTGCGACGTTCTAATAGGACATAATGTCAGGATTATGTAGCAATTAGATAATAAGTATCAGAGATTCGGAGCTCTCTTGTAACTATTCATCTGGAGATAATGCCGAGCTTAAAAGATTACTTAAGTGATCTGAAGATTTCATATAACCGCATGAGGTCATATTTAGACGGTGAGCCGCGGAAGTAACTATGGAAATTAGGTAGCTTCCACTTGCGACCAAAGCCGAAAGAGCGCGTTTTCCAAAATGTTAATTGCCGTTTCGCCGTTGTCTCAGAATCAGTACCATCGAGTGCACTCGTCGTTTCCTTGATCATGTCTTCCAGACAGAAAAAAACAAAGTTCACTGCTGGAATTTTTTCCAAAATGCCATAGTGCATGCTGCAATCTATTTTTGAATTTATTTAGGCTGTATGTAGATCAGACCTGTCCATAGCTGATATACGTACCAAAAAAGAGGGTAAAAAAGCAACATGTGGTAGCTGTGATCTATTGCAACTTGTTTAGAAAGGGAGGGAAATCAGGCCAATATCTGGGAAACGTAGCTTGTGCCTAACCCTCGCCCGTCCGAGAGGAGCATCGATGGTCTCCATAAGGCTTTTTAAGGATAGCGGATAAACGGCGGCGCTGCACCGCCGTATCTTTCATATCTCTTCCTTGATCAATTCTGCATCTTTAAAAAATCAAGTTTGGCCACGTTAGGTCAGGTCATCAGGCCAAGGCAAGGGACTTCATCTTAACAAATTAGGATTTCATGTTTGCAATAAGTAAAGTAAAGTTAAGTTACTTATAAGTGGAACGCGTTTAACCTAGCAATCCGACACTTATAAACCATTATGGGCCTACCGGGTGCTGCAACATATCTTCCGGGTTTTATGAAATCGGTGATATACCTTGTTTCATTTACGGCCGACCTCTTCAATGGAAATACATGGTAAAAACTGTAAAATAGCTATATTTTGGCTCATATTGCTTAACGCTCGTCCTTCGGGGGCCGATTCGACGCCCCTTGTTATTTTTGGTGATGACACAAAAGTTTCTTTTAGCCCAATGCTGCGTAGAAATTGTATAACAAATTTACTTAGACATATCTTAACCAAATTGTAAGTGAATGTCATGTCGGGTCACCGAGTTATGACGTCATTTCTATGCCCATGTAAGGCAATTTTGGTCCTAAAAATAATTCTAAAAAAACCGGGCGTTACTCGGCTTCTAGAAGAGCTAGATCAGGTTTCTAAACAGAATTCGAAGGCTCCTGAAAAGGCAATTTGGAATACGCTATCTATTTTGAGGACAAGTCCATGACGAAGGCACCAGGGGTCCCCAAAGGTCAGCAAAGGTTACCGTTTTAGAAGCTCTTGTTGGCTATACTCATGGATTTACGGACCAAAGTTCGTATGGCTAAAGTACGTATAGATAAACTTCGTACAAAAAAGTTCGTAAGCAAATGTACGTAGGGTATAAAACTCGTATGACAAAAGTACGTACGCAAATGTACGTACGCAAATGTTCGTAAGCAAATGTACGAATGGTATAAAACTCGTATGCCAAAAGTACGTACGCAAAAATACGTACGCAAAAGAACAAAGATGTAAGGACAAAAGTGCAAGGTTTTTACCCCTTTTTACGTTTTTCATCCCCTAACACTGCCAGTAAAATGTTATGGGTTGGCTAGGAAAAAGCACCCCTAAAGATTTTCACAAAGTTACACCTCTGAACGGACGCTCTGAACATACCGGGTCTTGATCCAGGTTTTTAATGTCTCCCTATTAACCGCATGGATTTAGATATACGTAAATGTGTTTGTAAAAAGCACCTTCGATAGCATTTTCAGAGACAGCCCAAAGGCTCAAAATTCGCCCCTCATCCCCGATTATCACCTGTCTAGGGTCCGTCCTCCCTCCAGCAAGAATTCCGAGGCAACGACCCTGTATGGACGTAATACTATGTCTATGGGCCCAATAGGTACAGAAGTATTGAAATACTTATACCATAGGAAAATCCAGCGAAGTCAAAATCCTGCTCCATCTCCATGCACTTCAGGTTTCCATATGCGTCGCCACCGGAAAAAAGTGAGGGGGTTAGCCAAACTTCAACCTGATGCTGACAACAAACTTTCCACATAAGGACCAAAAATTGTTCGGATTTAGGCTCCTCGTTGCCTTCCGCAGAGGCTGGTTATGCAAATGACCGTTTTTCTCAGATTTTAACTGAGATCAGGATATTTTTCGCCAAAGTGTGGGGCCAGACCCCTGGCCCCCTCTTTTCCGAAGCTTATGCAGGTTTCAGTGTGCTGCTTACTACGCTTCCTAGCCTTAACCCGCGCCCAACCGGGGGTCCGGCGGCACCTTCACCCCACGGGGGCCATCAATGCCTCCCTCTAACTACAACAATATAAGGGTTAGCGCAAATCTGCAGAATGCAATGGAAAGCTTGCATAAATTTAGAATGATTTTACTTCACATGATTAAGCGCTTAGGTCATTTTTTACTTCCAGACCCTCCAACCCTACTATGACGCAATTAAGCTTTTTAATAAGGAGCAGACCTGATCTACGTTCTCTAATTTCTCATTGTACTACTTTTGTCCTGTTTTTATATTTTTATGGCCCTGTTCTTGTGGGTGATGCCTTTCAGGAGAGGATTCTTCGATCTTCATTTAGTTTTTTGTTCTTTTTGTGTGTGTTAAGTCTAGGGTTTACTCTCTTATAATTGCTGATTGATCTACAAGTTATAAGTATGCATTATTAGGAGGTATTCGAGGGATGGCTCAAACAATCTCATCCGAAGTGAATCTGTCAGTAGTCATTTTGTGTTTCATCTTATTTACTGGGGAGTATAGTCTGGAAGATTTCTTTAAGTGATAAGTGATAAGACTTCTTCAAGATACCTCACTACAAAGAACAGGGTCAAAGGTAAAAGTTGAAGGTCATTGGGAAAGGTCAATCCTCATTTCCCGCCAAACAGTTGCTATAGTGCTGGTCATATTGTACATTAAAAGTAGTATACCATATTTTGACCTTATAGGTCAATGACCTTGAATGGCCTTGACCCCAAAACTGTAGGGAAGGTTTTTGTGACCTTCCCTCTATGACCCTGGTCCGCTTTTAGATTATTCCCGCCTTTTCCCGCATAATCACGGCAATTTACACTCAGTCCCCAGCATGGCCAAGATTGACCTTAAAGATACTGACCTAGGTCAATAAAAGTTGGACATGATGTAGTTCACCATAGCCCCCCAACCACCCCTTAAACAACGTTTTTCTACCACTCTTAGCTTCCGAGATCTTAGGGGGCCTACCAGGCAGCCTCCAGTGCGCGTTAGTACCAGACCCCTCTCCAGTGTGGGTGTTAAAGCAGGGTGACGGTCCCTCAGGCCCCACAATGGTGGCGCCCCAATCCCCGATAAAACAAAAGTGGCACCACAACCCCGTCGGGACGAAAGTTAGAAAAAGTGCAAAGCAGGACGAAAATCATGCACCCTCGTCCCACGGGGGTGGTGGCATCGATGCCCCTAACGTTTTTCCTGGATAGCCAAAAAACGGCACGGCGCAGCACCGCAATTAAGGGCTTTGCCTCCCACCCAACAACTTTGCCAAGATCTATAATTTTTTAACCCGGGTGCTAGGTCAGGTCACCAGGCGAGGCCAAACAAGGTAACCTCACTTCAACTTTTGAGCACTACCAGAGCAACACTTTCAGTCCGATCAATCTGAAAATTTCTACACTGGATGGCCCTTTTTGGTTTAAAAAGCATGTCTGGTATTTTTTGTGACCTGGGGCTAGCTTAGGAGGTGACCTCTTCTATTGGAAAGGCCTGGAGAAATCGGTGGTATGCTGTAAAAGTCACAAAAACGATTGCAGGGGCTCAAATATCCTAGAACACATTCTTTGCCACTCTTCCACGGAATGCAGGGACAATTTTACCCCTATATTTATCGGAGGTAATGCTGGTAACCAGAGTGAAAACAGTATTCGACGATAAATTCTGTCTAATCAAGGTAGGGCGTCATATTAACACGCGCCCCGCTGGGGGGCAAAATTAGCCCCCTCCTGGTTTTCCCAAAATAGCTCAAAAACGAAGAGACACAGAACAACGAAACTTACAGTACCTTATTCCTGATTAATTTTACACATCTGACCAAATTTTTGAGTCAACTCCAATTTTTGGTCACCCCATTATAAGTCTATGGTGAAAAATAGAATAGGCTCGTGTTCAGTAAATACTGGATAGATAAAACTGAAAATCCTCAAAACGTCCATTCTTACCACGATCTTGACCATAAAGTTGAGTTTTTGAGCATCTGACCTCTCAAAGGTCATATCAGGTCACGGGAGCAGAGAGTGATTGTTTTGCCAATAACTTCTTACTGAATTGAGATTAAACTCCCATTTTGTTTGCATTGTGCTTATATCGTCACGGGGAGTCGATTGATATGCAACATGACCATACCAGGTCACTCTGTGACCCTGACCTAGGTCGAGGTCAGGTCATTTTTACTATTTGACCTAGCAAGATCATATTATACATCATTCGATTTGCCGCGATGAGAGGAATCCAATGATGCATAAATATCTGCTCTAGCTCCCCTGAGGACAGATCTAGAGAGGGAAACGTACACTGCTCTGTTGTAAGCCTATGGAGCCTTCTTTGACCTATGCTGACCTCAATATTGACCTGAAATAAAAATGTTTCTTATGAAATCTCTTTGTCTTGGCCAGAGCTCTCGAACGCCACCCGTAATTTTCCTTTAGCTTTCGTGGGGAACGAAATACGGAGGGGGCGAAAAACGCCCTCAGCGGGGCGCGTCATGCAAGGGACCCCAGCGGGGCGCGTGTTAACACGCGCATTAACGGGGGTCTGAGCCACGTTCGCTTTGACGGGGGGGTGGGTACCCGCCCCCCTAAGATCTCGAGAACCACGATAGGTGACGAAAAACGGTAATCGGCATTGGGTAGCCCATCCATTTCTCCATCGAAAATATTTGAACCATTTTTTGTCAGGTCAAATTTGAGGTCACGAGAGGTCAAAACATGCCGTCATAGTGATAACATGTAAATTAAGGTTTTCGGCCATTACATCTAAACAAGTAAAGATAGAGCAAAACGACTTGAAATATATGAATCCTCGCAGCAAGCCGAATCGAATGATATATAATATGACCTTGCTAGGTCAAATCCATGATTTGACCTGACCTGAGGTCAGGTCAAGGTCAAATTATATCAAATGCATATCATTAGAGCCGCAAAGACAGGGCAAATTTAATGCAGCTAAAATAAACGCTCATCACCATCCGTTACTGAGTTATATAGTAAAAACCATTTTTCCCATGTATTTCCAATGGAGAGGTCATGCCCCGTACCTGACCTTAGGTCATCGATATAAAAAATACCGGAACATATTTTAGAGAACTCGGTGGGCCCATTATGTGATATGAGTTTCAATCCGATAAGTTCACTCTGCTCCGACTTATGCTATCTTAAACTTTTTGAGGTCAGATCACTTGACCTGTACTGGTGACCTGACCTGAGATGACCTAAACTTAAAGTTTTCACAGAAGTTGTAAAAATGATGAGGGAAAAGGTATGCCAAGTACGGTGGTGCTACGCGCCGCCGTTTTTCTGCTTTCTCTAAAAAACCAGAGGGGGCGGGTACCCACCCCCCGTCAATGCGCGTGTTAAAGGTCATTGTGTTTGTCCAGTCACTGGCTTTCACATGCTTTCATTTGATATATATGCATATGTTTATATATATATATATATATATATATATATATATATATATATATATAATTTATTTTTTAGCATCTATGCCGTATCTGTGTACCTCAGTATTGATATATAGTTATAGACTGTTGTAAATTTGCAGCTTTAAATTGACTCAACCGTTCACGCCCGGCTAGCCGCTGATACTGTACACGAACCTGACTGCATGCCCGACGCCGATAAATTAAGTATAAATAGATTCGGTGGCTGGCAACTGGGGGACAAGCTGATGTCTATACTTATATATCAATAACCAATGCCCAACAAAAAGACACGTCTATAACTTATATATATATATATATATAGTGATATAGGTGAACAAAGAGAAAGTTATTTGCATTATATTTATTTTACAGACGTTTTACTGTTTAACAGCTTCATCAGTGTACATAATTACAAAAATATATCAATAAAAAATTACAAAGCTCAGCTCACAGTAGGACACAATGTTTCAAACTGATTCAACAATACATGATTTTGATTTTGATTTCTTTTCTTCTCAAGTTCTCGTGCTTAATGTTTTATGTTTTTTTCTGTTATAGCTAGTTTTACCCCCCAAGACGTCCAACTTACAAAACCTGACCGAAGGTTAGTGCTTGGAAGAACTGAAATGAAGACCGCTCCGAGTGTTTTCCTAATCTGCTTGTTTTTCGTTTCAACTAAATCTTCAGAGCTATCAAATTTTGGTAAGTGGTCGCATTTCTCTATGTGAACTACTAACGCATTCGATGTTCTATGAAATCTAACGTCGCGCTTACGTTCCTGAATCATTGTTTTCAAACCTCTGCCCGTTTCCCCTATATAAGATTTTGAGCATCCAGCACATGGAATGCTGTAAACTATGTTATTTTCAGAAGTAACCTTTTCTTTATGTTTTATAATTTCTCCAGTCTTCGCTCCTGAGACTATCCCTATATTCAGACCTGATCGTGCTAAGAATTTTGAAATCGTAGTAGCTGCTTTCGAGTTCGGAAATGATACGTAGCGGTCTGGTTTCGACTCGGGTTTTTTCTTGACCTGCTTTCCTTTATATGTCTTCTCTGTTTTTTGTTTGGGCATGAGCAGCCACCCTCGGAGGTATTTAAGTGTTTCAAAACGTTTGAAGATATGATCTATAACGGCCTGTAGATATTCTGGACTGCAAATCCTAAGCGCTCCTAAAAAGAAGCCGATCACTATGCCGCTTTTTGTTTTTTTCACTATGTCCAGAAAAATATTGAATGTAATCCTCTTTGTTTGTTGGTTTTCTGTGAACCTTAAATTTCAATCCATTTTTAGTCCTAATGACTACGGTGTCTAGGAATGCTAAAGACTTCTCACTTTCTTTCTCTAAGGTGAATTGTATATGTTGGTCGACATTGTTGAGCTTCGTTAATTTTTCCTCTAGATTCATGTTTTTGGGAGATGCAATAAAAATATCATCGACGTATCGCACCCAGAAACTATCCCGCCCCATGATTTCTTGTTATTTTTCCTGCTCTAGACGCCGCATGTATAAGCATGCGGCTAGCTGCGGAAAAACAAAAAGCGGCATTGTGATCGGCTTCTTTTTACGAGCGTTTAGGATTTGCAGTCCAGAATATCTACAGGCCGAAATAGATAATATCTTCAAACGTTTTGAAACACTTAAATATCCCCGAGGGTGGCTGTTCATGCTCAAACAAAAGGCAGATAAGATATATAAAGGAAAACACGTCAGGAAAAACCCGAGTCGAAACCAGACCGCTACGTATCCATTCCGAACTCGAAAGCAGCTACTACGATTTCAAAATTCTTAGCACGATCAGGTTTGAATGTAGGGATAGTCTCAGGAGCGAAGACTGGAGAAATTATAAAACATAAATAAAAGGTTACTTCTGAAAATAACATAGTTTACAGCATTCCATGTGCTGGATGCTCAAAATTGTATATAAGGGAAACGGACAGAGGTTTGAAAACAAGGATTCAGGAACATAAGCGTGATGTTAGATTGCATAGAACATTGAATGCGTTAGTAGTTCACATAGAGAAATGTGACTACTTACCAAAATTTGATAGCTCTGAAGTTTTAGTTGAAACGAAAAACAAGCAGATTAGGAAAACACTCGGAGCGGTCTTCATTTCAGTTCTTCCAAGCACTAACCTTCGGTCAGGTTTTGTAAGTTGGACGTCTTGGGGGGGTAAAACTAGCTATAACAGAAAAAAACATAAGACATTAAGCACGAGAACTTGAGAAGAAAAGAAATGAAAATCAAAATCATGTCTGGATGAATCAGTTTGAAAAATTGTATCCTGCTGTGAGCTGAACTTTGCAATTTTGTATTGATATATTTTTGTAATTATGTATGTATGTTACAGGGAAAGTGCGAAATCCGGGATTTCGCGAACTCCCTAGGGATTTCGCGAACTCACTGAAACTTCAGTGATTTCGCGAACTACCTGAATGCTTTTCAGGGATTTCGCGAAATCCCTAACATGCCAATATGTCATATAGTTTAAATCGGAAGAATGATCCTTCAGTGATCCGGTTTTACACTCCCCGTCCATGTTTTCTCTTTCTATGTTGTGTTTTGCTTGATTTTATGTATGTCAGCCTGATATTTATTTTTTTGAAAATTAATTTTACACCCTCCGCTCCACCTCACACCGGGTCCTTGTGCCCGCTGACGAACTATTCGAGTCACTAGCCTTCCTCGAGGTGCATGGTTTATGCAATATGAACCGTAGGTGTGGAGAGGGGGGGCTTAAAACAAACTAGAGATGCCATTACTTTTTTCATTGTCATCTGTAATGAATATCTTGATTTCTCAAAAGCAAACTCCTGATGGGAAGTATTGTGCCGTAAGAAACGGACAAAGAACTGATATACTTTCACAAAGGTCTATTTTAGCTATGTCTATGTTATAATGTACTACGGACGTCCACAAATTTTCAAATAGCAATATTTTGATACAGGAGGACGTGTCGGCCTTGAAAAAGCTCTCGGTGTAAGAAGCGGCACGCCTGTCATCGTTTGACCATTGCCAAGGCTTTCATTTCATTTTCATTTATTTCATTTATTCAGGTTTATCAGCAACAGGTATGTGGAAACCCAATTACAGCTGAAGTCGAGCAATAAAACAGCACGCCAATGAATATTTACAATGCAACCGTGTAACAATGTAATGCAACCTATTTCTGCAAAAATAATATAAAACACTCAATATAAGATATACACGAAGCTATGAATATGAAGCATATGAAAATACATCAGAAGCACTGCAATACATTAAGACATGAAAAACGGCATAAAATAAGATAAGAAGCCTAAAATGGATGAGCTTTAACATATTTCCTCACCCACGGGACGGCGTCCAAGATGGTCATTAAAAGCAATCGCTGCCCTGCGAAATAAGCCTCTTTTGACGGTCTCCACACGAGGGAGGGAAACATGTAAAAGGTGGCTTTGCATCCCCCTGCTTTCAGAAATTTTATTGTCGATTCCGACGGGCTAGCAAATGCACTTCAAGCTTAAGTGCTCCAGCCACGGTCATGACAATAGGCAATGAGATAGCACATTGCAAATATGCGTAACAATTGTTTTATTCCGTGTCCTGCTTATGCCGACAACTATAGTTGTCGGCTTATGTTCAGCTGTAGCTGAAACTGTATAACACTTCTGATATACTGATAAACTGAAAACAGAGATATGGTCTAAGTTAATTTGCAGAATAATTATTTCGTTGTTGCAGTTCTGAAAATTTATCTTAGTATAGCCGAACCGTACCTGTAAAGATTGGCCAAAGTTTTGGAATACATTAATGAACTTAATGCAAAAAAATAATATAGCATTTTTGTATTTTCCTTACACAGAATGTAATACGAAATGGCCATCAGATAAGCAGCATTTCTCTTTTGTGTAGTAATGAGGCTTGTGATATGATAATGATCTCTCTGCAGATGCTGGATAAGTGAGTTGGAAAGAAGCGCTTCAGAATTTTGTATCTAACGGTACTTACATTTGGTGCACCTGACCAACTTCGTACCGAGTACGTGCATGGCCGGGGCGGGGGCTGGGTAACCATACCCCTTGGGTTTTTCGCAAAGCCTTGAAAACGGCTACGCGCAGCTGCTGTACCCAGTACAGTTTTTTCTGAAGCCTTTTACAACTCCTGTCAACATTTTCGGTTCAGGTCATTACAGTCAGGACATCAGTGCAGGTCAAGTGACCTCATCTCCAAAAAAAGAAAACAACATAAGCAAGGAACAGCTTAATTTATCAATCTAAAATTCGTATTGAATAGAGGGCCGACTGAGTACACACAGTTTTTTTAGGATTTCTGAAGTCGATGACCTAAGGTCAATTATAAGTCATGATGACACCGTTGGAAAAGTATCGGTAAAATGGTCTAAACATAATAATTTTGTTGGGAACGGAGCTAAATTGTATATTTTGGCATCATTGGGGTTGTCTTGTTTCTGCAGTTCTAATGATATGCATTCTGACCCAATTCGATATTAACCTGATCCAAGGTCAGGTCAAATCTTAGCTTTGACCTAGAATAGTCACATTATTAATCATTCGACGTCGCTTGCAGAAAAGCTTCAGATAGTAAATCCTTATATATTGTATCTCTTCTACATCAGATTGTAGGACTGAAGAACTGTATTTCAGTTATATCACCATATCCATATTGTGACATTGTTTGGCTTCCAATGCCCTCAGATTTTACCCGACAAAAGAATGTATAGAACACTTTCTTTAAAGCTTAGGTTGTGCTACGTAACGCCATTTACTTTTTCGCTAACTAGCGTAGTTTTTAGATTTTAGACGGGGGGCATAGCCCACCCCTCGTCAGGGTGAAGGTGGCTCAGACCTCTGGCATTGCACGTCTTAAAAATTGCATCCCACAAAACTAGTTTGAGGCTTATACCAAAAGTTTTTGACTGTGATGATTTTAAGCTATCAAAAGGCATAGTCATAAGCTTCGCAATTGATCTCGGTGACCGGCACCTCATCGACACCACCAGCCAAAAGACACGTTATAAGTTTTCAAAAATGTGAGCGTCGGGCATATTCTTTTTCGGATGGCGTGGTTTGCTCAAAAGTAAGTGCGTTGTGCCATTGCCGAGCATTTATACCATTTTTCAGTAGCGCAAATATTTCTGCCATTTCTTGAACTGTGTTATACCCAGATTTATTCTAGTGATCAAGCCATGGATTTCGTACCATTTTCTTTATCGTATCCGTAGATAAAATTCCATAATAATGCAACCTACATAAAATACCGTAACGCTATTCTGTGATGTAGATTTGACATAAGATAACCGTAGCGTCACATAATTATGAAAGGTGGTGATAGCGTAGACCACTTTTTATTGAATACTTGGTTAGTTTGCTGACTCCATGCACTGCATATGTATAATATTAAATATACAGATCTATCATACGCGGATCCAAGATTGCCGATCGGGGGGGATCTTCCCGGGGGGAGAGGGCGGGGCACCATCCGGACCAGGGGAGTGCCTTTTTTTGACCGGAAAAACCTATCAGGTGGGCGCAAAATCCTATCGGTGAGCGCCGATTTTTACATCCCTAGGGACGGGGGTGGTAAGCGACATTTCAGAGTGGCGCCGTGACCATTTCAGGGGGTGCCGAGGGTCGATCGGGGAGGGATGGGGTACCTACCCCCTTTGTCCCCTAAATCCGCGTATAAAATATATCATGAATATAAAATAACCAAGTACCAAATCACAGTGAAGGCGAAGGTGTATTCTGTGGGGGAGTGTGTGGGAACCCAATTTCAGGAGTGGACCAGGGCGTTTTGGAACCGCCAGGGACCAGTGTCTTCCTGTCCCGTGATCCACATTTGCAATCAGCAGCAACTGAACTTTTACATTGCAGTACAATATTGATAAGCGAAACTCGATAAATGTATCACTACGACCTCAACAATACAATTATGACCTTCCTTATATTTAGCTTAAAACCTTCCTAATATTTAGCTTAAAGCCTCGCTTATACGTGATTTTCACGGAAAATGTCCGGTTACTGTTTGAAATAAATCATAAGAACAATAGTCCGCAATCCTAGCTAGTCATCCTTGAGCTGACTAAATGTCAGGGGAATTCGCGAACTCCCTGAGTGTTTATCCGGGATTTCGCGA
The DNA here is from genome assembly GCA_034440635.1 of Lepas anatifera. Classification (NCBI taxonomy): domain Eukaryota; kingdom Metazoa; phylum Arthropoda; class Thecostraca; family Lepadidae; genus Lepas; species Lepas anatifera. The sequence goes on from JAOTON010001269.1 coordinate 64,183, forward strand.
ACTCCCTGACTTCTAAGTCCAGGGATTTCGCGAACTCCCTGGTCACCCAGGGATTTCGCGAACTCCCTAGGGATTTCGCGAACTCCTGGCTGGTCAGTGATTTCGCGAAATCCCTAGGGAGTTCGCGAACTCCCGGATTTCGCACTCTCCCTGTAACATGTACACTGATAAAGCTGTTAAACAGTAAAACGTGTGTAAAATAAATATAACGCAAATAATTTATCTGTGTTCACCTATATCACATTATGTCTGTGATAACCCGACATATATGTGTATATATATATATGCATATATATATATATACATATACATACATATATATATATATATACATATATATATATATATATATATATATATATATATATATATATACATATATAGCAGGTCACATTGTCACCTTCCTTTATCTCAGGTCATTCAAGAGGTGCTCTCTGGAGGTCAGACCACTGGCGGAAGGTCATTATGTTCCACAGAGCGGAGAAAGCCCTGGAATATTTCTATAAAATTTACTTTACCTCAACAGCTGTAATGGCATAAGTGCTTCACTCATTTGCCATAATAATTACATTTTTGTGAAATGCCCCCACCAAACATAAATTAGGTTCTCGAGGTCAAACCAGACCCCCTTCAAGCTGTTTGGCAGCATTACGTCATCAGGGCTGGACGGGCATAACGGTTACTATGCAGGGCATCGGAGAAATTACACTTTTTCGAAGCTCTAAAAAAACTATTTTAGAGCTGGATCAACAAAATTAATAGGCTTCAATAGAAAGCTAAAAAAAGTATATCTTTGTTTTTCCCCAGGTAAAAAAAACCATCAGGTGTTTTGCAAAAGCTCCAGTGAAGAATATTATTTTTACGAATTTTCTAGAGCGTATCAAAATAATAGCAGCTTCAGCACTAACAGCTGTTTGCAGTAGGACTTGAACAGACTGATCTCGATTTTGATTGACCGTCGATTGCTGACAATGTTGCCATGACAACTACGGAAGATAAGCACCGGACTTGAAACGCGTGATCTCGTGGGCAAATGTTAGCGTATTTCTCTCGGCTGTTAATAAAAGTGGAAGGATTTTAAAGATTTTTCAGGTTTTACTTTGACGTTTATATTATTGTACTTCCATGCAGACTCTAAATCCATGCAGGCGTACATGCTTAGTAATTTCAGCGAGTTTTCGTAACATCAAGCTTCAGGTATTTGACTCCAGTGGTCGCATGTCCTACAGCTTTATCCTCGACGCTTCTTCTGCATTTCTTTAGTAAGCAGTCAGATTATTGCGTGTGGGTGCTGATGATTTAGATTTAAGTGATGGAGGGAATCCAAATTTGCGATTGAGAATCTAGAAATTGCTTATATGTGTACTTTTTTGCTGATTTATCTGTGTCGGTATGTTTGCCAAAATCACTGTTCACGGCTGCATAAATACAAGTGGGACTGGTTGATCAAATAAATGCATGCCCTTTCAACAAATGCTTTGAAGTGTTTTGATTTTTCATTGAATTCACGTAAAATACGCCACTCGCCGCGGAGATCAAGAGTACTGTTTAATGGCTGAAGGAAGTTGATTCCGATTTATACTAGATTGCTGCCAAATTACGCCCAAATTTGGTATTTTCCAACTGATCATTCAAAAATCTGGTCGATTTTCATAGAATTTAGTAGGAGAGTTCAGTGACGTCATCAGGGGAGGAAGAGATTTAGTAAGAAACTTGTTTGTACCCGTATTTAAAGTACCCTGGGTCAAACTATTGACATTTAAGAGCTAAAAAGTATGGAGCAAGCCCATACTGAATTCTTGCGACCTTCCAGTGCCCCTCGCAGATTTTCTTTAAACCCCATATGTTTGGAGTTAAAAAGGGGCGATCGATGCCCTTCGATGGAGCAAAGGTGGCACCGGACCCCCAGTGGGGCGCGGGTGGAAAAGGCCTCCGATGGCGGCGGCCCTAACCCCGGTATGGCGAAAGTGGCACCAGAACCCCGTTAGGGCGCGAGATTGAATAGAAATGCAAAGCAGGAACATAATCATTATACTTGTGTATTTCGAGTCTGTCGTTCGAGATTATACTGCAATGAAACTCTCCTGGATCTTTAAAAAGGCATTTAATATCTAGCAGCAGCAGCCATGGGGACATCAAATATCCGATAAGAAAGAAGGAGAACTCGGAGGAAGAGTGTCACCTTTTTGTACCTGATTTGCTTGCGAACTTCCCTAGAAGTATTTAAATATAACTGAAGAAAATGGGTCATTCATCTCTACCATCAGTTGACGACCTGAAGCATCCTCGTCTTACTCAGAAACTGGCCTTCCGTTCGAAGGGGAAGGGGACCCAAATCTTTCGATGGAGATATTAACTCATTTTTACGTCTAGATTGCATAGCAAGCGTAGCCATTGGCAAAAACAGATCTATCGATAGGGGCCTTAACTCAAATTTTCACGGGTAGGCTGCTTAGAAAGTGTAGCGATAGGCGAAAACATTTTATTTATTCATTTATTTATTTCGACAGCCTACAGCACATTGTCAAGTTTCTCCACTCAGTTAGGGCTATCCCGAAACCATCGTCACAATAACCACAGTCACATCACAAATACCTATAACATGAGATGCATAACAGGACACCACAAAGTATGTACACCGGCAAAGTGGCACATCACGAGTCATCACAAACCTTTTTCTTATAGGGAAAAAGTTATGGTCCCCACAAAACGCTTCGCGAGATAATTATTAATATTAAAGATGAAGCTTTTGACGATTTCTGCGAAAGACACATACTGAAAAGGCGGCAGCAAAAGCCCCCTCACCTTTTTTCTAATGGGCAGTTCCGACCCTCACCCCCCCCGTCTCCGTGACGAGCAGTCTGCATGCACTCACTCAGATACACCCTCATTGGCAAGTCTGTGACACCAGGTCAGGTAGTTGACAGGCCTCATCTTCATTTCGAACAGTTTCAACGAGTATTTCTCTCCCTTCCAGGCTTTCCACACTATGCTTGTCCATGCCGTTTTGACAGCTCCTCTTTGGTATGGCAACGTAGGAAAAACATACCCGCAAGAGAGCTCCCAGAAAGCCCCATACATTTGAGCACAACTTTTTGACCAGGTGTCATTGTCTTGGTCCTTTGTGGAGAACTTAGCATTGTTATTATGAGTGAGAGAGTTGCCGACGGTGCCCTCGTATTTTCCAAATTTCAAGATGTACTTTTGCTGTTCAGTGCCGATTGAAAACGGCGTGTACTTGGCAAACGCCGTGCCGTTTTCCCAATCCTTCAGATCCACGCGTAGCTGCATCTGGTCCATGCTGGTCAGCAGGTTCATGTATTCATTGCCGAGCCAGAACTCACCGGTGAGGTTGCCGAAGCCCCACTTGTAGCTCTGCCAGCCCATGCTGAAGTCCTGGTGGTCGGGCACGTCTGTGCGTCTCATGAGCACCGTCCAGCCGCCGCCGTCCGTCTCCATGTCGCAGAAGACGCGGACGCCGCCGCCGTTGCCGCAGGCGGTGGGGAACACGGTGTAGACGCCGCTGCGTCGGTGACGTTGCTGGACATCGGCACAATCGGCCGGTCGCCACTCGTCCAGAGTCTGGAACTGGTCCTGGTAGCTACACTTCTCCACCACGATAGTGGTGGCGGCAGCGGTGGCTGGCTCGGCAGCTGGTCGGGCCTCCTCCAGCAGGCTGGTCAGTCGGTGCTGCGTGTCGTTCAGCTGTGTCTGCAGCTGCATCTCTGCCCGCTGCAGCTGACTGCTGATCACGTCCGTCAGGTTGGGCAGCACAGCCGCCTGCCGCAGCTCGGCCAGCGTCTCCTGCAGCCGACTGCTGCCCACCTCCTTGTACAGCTGCAGCATGCTGTTGTCCAGCTGCGCCAGCTGCGTGTCCACAGTGTGCGTCAGCACCTCCATCCGTGCCGACAACTGCAGCTGGCGCTCCTCCAGGCGCTGCAGCGTGCTCACCGTGCCGATCTCCTCTGTGAGAGGTACGTCGTGAGAGGAGGCGGTGGACGCCAGGCCGGCGGTTGCCAGCAGCAGCAGCAGCAGAGGATGCATCGCCGACTTTGTTGGTCCGTACTTAACCTTTTACTGACCTGCTGTTGTGTACGGATGGCTTTTGGAGGAAGCCGAGAGTGTGAAGCTGCTCTTGCGTGTGATGGTGGGAAGGGGAAGGAGTCCTCTTTATATATCCCCGTTTCGTGGATGACAAATTGGGATTGCCATGCTGCTTGTTGATCTGAACTTCAAATTCTGTGCGCAGTCCCTTCAGTTTGCTTCCAGGCGTGCAAAATAAGTGAGCTGCGCAAGCCGTTGATATCAGCGCAGCTCCACAGCACTATGGATTGCCGAACAAGTGCAAATATCTCGGACCTCACATGAGCTCGGATCGATGTTAATGTTCCAAAACCCTTTCGACGCAAGCCTGCTTCAGAGCAGTTGTGATTTTATACGTAGTAGGTACTCTCAGGAAGAATACACAAGTGACAGCCTGAACTGGCATCTGGATAAATATTTAGGGACGTCTGACAATAGACTCACCAGCTGACGGCGCTGCTGAGCTGCGGTTTCACTGGATCCTACAGACGGCCTCTGACCCATGGCTTTGCTGCATGTGGAACATTTTACAGGCACTATCAATTGTTCTCATTTCCTTTCGTCAAGAGAATGAAACTTCAAGGACACCATAAAACAGCAGGATCTGCTTAGTGGGTCGCGTGGTCATCTCTGTTTATGTATGCAGATATTTGTATTACTCATCGTACATGGTGCACGGAGAACATCCCAAGGATCCATCATTGTTTAACACGCGCATTGAAGAGGGGTCTGGCATCAACGCGCGGTGGAGGGGGATCTAAAGTGCCCCCTGAGATCTCAGAAACCAAGAGGGTTACAAAACGCCCGTTGGAGGGGGGCGGTGCCTGGGGGTGATAGTGATCTATGTTACGGCCATTTTTCATTGACCTAGCGGAGGTGCAGAAAGTATGCTGGCTGACCCAACTTCAAAGCCCAAAATCACGGCTTGAAACGGGGTCCTAAGAAACATCTGCTAACCGATGAGTTTCAAGCTATTACAATATGATGAGGTCTTTAAAGGAAATGTGGCACCTTCATAACGTCTGGTCTGCAGCTTCTACGTTGTTGTATCTTGACAAGTTTGCACTAAATTGCTGCGCTTATTGCTTTCTTGCAGTTGCACAGTTTTCGTAAATTTGCTGTTTAGCTATTTTGTGTAAAAAAGTCGTACCTTGAGCGTACCAGATACTAAATTCATTGTGAAATGATCCTGCTGAAGTGAAGATATTATCACTGTAGGGTAAAGTGGGGGTCACGGACACCGTAACGATGGTGCAAGTTTTCGATGACTTAATCTGCTCGTTTCGTTCCTATTTTGGCTGCAGAGATACTTCAGACATTTATCTACCACTGTGCAAGCAGCTATGTGTCTGTAATTATTATATCAAAATTGGCGTAAAGTTTAGAAAAAAGTAGCAAAAGTCCATTTCGCCCCACCTAATGGGGTAACATGGTCACTCCATGGGGAAAGATGGACAACAAGAACGAAGTGATCGAACCATGGGCCTTCAAGATTTCCATCTGCATCCGCCCACTAGGCACTGTCGTCCGCCGCGGGAAAGGGGACATTTTCTTACTTTTTCCGTTAAAGGGTCAAAGGGGTCATGCCTTTTCTGAATTTTTTAATGACGGAGGAATAAAGTATCAAAGGCTGACGTGGAACTGTGCATAGGTTTAACCAGGATCGCCGATCAGGGGGCGGGGCACCTTGCCGGGGTGCACCATCCGGATCAGAGGGCGGGCGCGCACCCAGGGGGCAGCGGGCCCGGCCCCCAAACGCTTTGGCTCCAAAGTGCCGCCCCCATCCATGTGGGGCGCCGAAGGCGCCCATTGAGGGGAGAGATGAGCCTTCACCTGACTTTTAGAGACAGTGCTAACTGCTACACTGACTGCCGCCGTCCCTGCACCCAACATGCCGTCCCCCTACACTGATTTTGCTGCCCCTGCACCCAACACGCCGCCCCCTAAAAATTACACTAGGTCTGTGGAGCAAACAATTCACTGCTCTCACCCCCCCTCCCCCTCCAGGATGTGAAAATTGGCCGCCCCTTGGGTGAACAAGAGCATCCCCTGAGGAAAAATGCCGCCCCCTCCACCGGCCTGCTGTCTCCTCTCGTTAGCCGCCCCCCCTCCCAATAAAAATCCTGAGTGCGCGCCTGCCATGGGTGCCACTTTTGGAACGCAAAACTTATCAGGTGGGCGCCAAATCCTCTCGCAGGGCTGAGAGCGCCCCTCCCCCGCTCCTGAGGGGAGGTGATGAAAGCGACACTTTAGAGGGAGGGCCCATCAATCTCTCAGGGGGCACCGCGACCATTTCAGGGAGCGCTGAGGGTCGAGGGGTACACCTGCTCCTGGATGACCCCTAAATTTAATCATATGTTCTCCAGCATTGCAGGCCCTGTACCTCCACCCCCTCCCCAACCATCAGCCTTTATTTATTTAAACTTATTTTTTATAAAATGAAATATACTCTTGTGCCGGGTAACATGGACACCATATCCATCTTGCCCCACACGTGGTGTCCGTCTTACCCCACTTTGCTCTTCCTAAACAAATTTGGACATAAATCGGACGCCATTGCAATTACACAGTCAGCAACTGCAATGAACAAAATAAAACATATTTAAGAGTCATATTACGTAATCACAATAAAGTATCTATAGAAACATCCATGCAGTGACGTTACAAGTTCGATTGTGAAAAAAAACACATTAGTTGCTGTTCTTACTATTATGAAAATTGTATAAAACCTCGAGAGCTTACCGGACCCAACGTTGCTCTGCGACCGACGCGCGCTAAAAGGAAGCGTATTACACGCTTTTCCCGGTCGCGGCGCTGTCAGTTCGTCCCAAACAGGGGGTGTCCGTCTTACCCACGGTATCTGTGACCCCCCCCACTTTCCCCTACATGCTGTTTTCGTTTCAAAATCAAGCATGATTAGGCAGAAAACTATTTGATTAATGATTTGAATTACTGGGAAAACCTTAAACATGCTTACAATAATTTTTGGTTTAAAAATTAGTCTGTCACATTTCGGGTTTTTAGCCGCATACTTCTGCAAACTTCTAACAATTTCCACCATTGGTTCGTATGATAAAATCTGGCAACTCTGACAGCGGTATGCAGGTTTTCTGCTGCAGTGATCTATGGTTTTAATAGAAACTGAACAAAGTACATATAACTAAATCACTAGCGGTACGCTGTGCAATAGGCGAAACAGCTACTACACTGAAATGCCTGTTACACGCTAAATTCTGTTTTTTTAAACATGTAGTTTGAGTTTAGACCATGCAGCCGGAACCTCTATTCATGTCACAGTCGTGTATCTTGAATAATACAAAGGTATCACATACCCCAGTGGCCGAGTTGGCCAGTTTTTTGCACCTCTGGGCTTCGTTTGAAGCCTAATGGTTCCTGAGCTGTAAGAAATTTTCTAAATTGGTTAAAATTGGGCCCATTTTGTACTTCTGCGACGTCACGGTTAAAAGGATATGGTTTAAAGTCGGCTTGGGAGCAGAAGACGGTACTTCCAGCGTCACTATTTTTCCGTATCACTTCCGGTTCCCGATACCGTGAGGGGGTGGGGGTGCGATCGGGCCCGTCGAAGCGGTGGTGGGTACGAAAAGAGTACAAGCGGCGCGGGGTTATGCCATACCTTCTTTGGTTGTTATGTTTTTGTAAGAGTGTACTAGATTACATTTACCTGAAGGCACTTCTAACACATGAACGAATATTTAGGCGCCATCCAGGCACATATGCCGGGCAAATGTTGAAGGCATTAATCCTTCCGACTCCAACAAATACTCCAGCGCTTGCTCAAAAGAGGGTATCATTGGAATGTTTTATTTTTCCGGCGGATATAATTAACAGAGTTCCAAAAAGAACGTAAATTCTAGGGAGTATATGGCCCATATCCTGGAATTCACATGGTAAGTCTAAGAAAATTCCAGAGAATCTCAAACAAGTAGTGAAATATGTAAAGCGATAATATTAACACGCGCATTGACGGGGTCGGGTACCCGCCCCCCTCGGGTTTTTCGGAGACAGCAAAAAAACGGCGGCGCTACGCACCGCCGCACTTGGCATACGACTTCATTTTTCATTTTTATACTTGACATTCCTCTTCATTTTTTCAAACTTTTGTGAAAATTTTAAGGTTAGGTAATCTCAGGTCAGGTCACTAGTACAGGTCAAGTAACCTGACCTAAAAAAAATTAAGAAAGCATAAGTCGGAGCAGGGTGAACTTATCCGATTGAAACTCATATCACATAATGGGCCTACCGAGTTCTCTAAAATATGTTACGGTATTTTTGATATCAATGACCTAAGGCCAGGTACGAGGCATGACCTCTCCATTAGAAATACATGGGAAAAATGGTTTTACTGAATAACTCAGTAACAAATGGTGATAGAGCGTTTATTTTAGCTGCATTAGACTCGCCTTTGCGGTTCTAATGATATGCATTTTATATAATTTGACCCTTACCTGACCTCAGGTCAAGTCAAATCCTTGATTTGACCTAGCAAGGTCAAATTACATATCATTCGATTCGGCTTGCTGCGAGGATTCATATAGTTCAAATCGTTTTGCTCTATCTTTACTTGTTCAGATGTAATGGCCGAAAAACTTAGTTTACATTTTATCCCTATGAGAGCATGTTTTGACCTCTCGTGACCTTAAATGTGACCTGACAAAAAATGGTACAAATATTTTCGATGGAGAAATGGATGGGCTACCCAACGCCGTTTACCGTTTTTCGCTACCTACCGTGGTTCTCGAGATCTTAGGGGGGCGGGTACCTGCCCCTCTCGTCAAAGCGAAGGTGGCTCAGACCCCCGTCAATGCGCGTGTTAATGGAGCATGAAAATAAAAACACTGAGAATGACAGCATAGTGCTCAAGCAAAAACCTGCAGCATCACACCAGGCTACAAAAATTGATCCAAACCACTTTCACCGAAAGCTCAAACAGATAATGAAAGGCACAATGCAAGGACATTAGGAAAATATAATAGAACCAAAAAATCAAAACACTGAGAGCGACAGCGAAGAGATTAAATAAAACCTTCCATCACCACTACGGGCCACAAACAAAAATCCAGAAACGAAGAGTGTCTCTAGGCGATGACAAGATTGAAATTAAGTTGTTTCAAGGAAATTACTTCTTAAAATTCAAACTGCAGCCGGTACCATGTTAGCAGCCCCATTAAGCCCTTTGCTAAAAAATCTAGATAGAAAGTGGAAGTTCGGTTCATCAGACAGCCAGAACCATAAAACCCACACATTAGAAACGCCCGAAAACAAAATCGTTAACGGCAACACGGTAGAGTGTGCAGTAATGATTTATAATCGATTTCCCTACTTCAAAGCCAAATATCGAAGTGTTTAAATATAATTAAAGAAAATGGGTCATGCAGCTTTACCAACAGTTGACGACCTGAAGCATCCTAGTCTTTCTTATAACCTGGCCTTCCGTTCGACGGGGAGGGGGAACCAAATCTTTCGATGGAGACCTTAGCTCACATTTTCACGGGTAGGCCGCCTGGAAAGTGTAGCGATTGGAGAAATATTTTATTTATCTATTTATTTATTTCAGCAACCTACAGGACATTGCAGGTTTCTCCACTCAGCTAGAGTTATTCCGAAACCATCGTCACAATGACCGCAGTCACATCACAGGTATAACATAAGGCACATCACAGAACACCACAAAGTATGTACACCGGCAAAATGGTACACCACGAGGCGCCACAAACTTTTTCTTACAGGGAAAAATTTATGGTCACACAAAGCGCTTCGGGATATAATTATTGATATTAAAGATGGCTCTTTTGACGATTTCTATCGAAGACATATACTGAAAAAGCAGCAGCAAAGCCCCCTCACCTTTTTTCTAATGGGCAGTTCCGACCCTCACCCCCCCCGTCTCCGTGACGAGCAGTCTGCATGCACTCACTCAGATACACCCTCATTGGCAAGTCTGTGACACCAGGTCAGGTAGTTGACAGGCCTCATCTTCATTTCGAACAGTTTCAACGAGTATTTCTCTCCCTTCCAGGCTCTCCACACTATGCTTGTCCATGCCGTTTTGACAGCTCCTCTTTGGTATGGTAACGTAGGAAAAACATGTCCACAAGCGAGCTCCCAGAAAGCCCCATATGTTTTGGCACAATGTTTTGACCAGGTGTCATTGTCTTGGTCCTTTGTGGAGAACTTGGCGTTGTTATTATGAGTGAGAGAGTTGCCTGCGGTGCCCTCGTATTTTCCAAATTTCAAGATGTACTTTTGCTGTTCAGTGCCGATTGAAAACGGCGTGTACTTGGCAAACGCCGTGCCGTTCTCCCAATCCCCTAGATCCACGCGTAGCTGCATCTGGTCCATGCTGGTCAGCAGGTTCATATACTCGTTACCCAGCCAGAACTCACCACTGAGGTTGCCGAAGCCCCACTTGTAGCTCTGCCAGCCCATGTTGAAGTCCTGGTGGTCAGGCACGTCTGTGCGCCTCATGAGCACCGTCCAGCCGCCGCCGTCCGTCTCCATGTCGCAGAAGACGCGGATGCCGCCGCCGTTGCCGCACACGGGCGGGAAGATGGTGTAGATGCCGCTGCGTCGGTGACGTTGCTGGACATCGGCACAGTCGGCCGGTCGCCACTCGTCCAGAGTCTGGAACTGGTCCTGGTAGCTACACTTCTCCACCACGATAGTGGTGGCGGCAGCGGTGGCTGGCTCGGCAGCTGGTCGAGCCTCCTCCAGCAGGCTGGTCAGTCGGTGCTGCGTGTCGTTCAGCTGCGTCTGCAGCTGCAGCTCTGCCCGCTGCAGCTGACTGCTGATGACGTCCGTCAGGTTGGGCAGCACAGCCGCCTGCCGCAGCTCGGCCAGTGTCTCCTGCAGCCGGCTACTGCCCAGCTCCTTGTACAGCTGCAGCATGCTGTTGTCCAGCTGCGCCAGCTGCGTGTCCACAGTGTGCGTCAGCACCTCCATCCCGTGCCGACAGCTGCAGCTGGCGCTCCTCCAGGCGCTGCAGCGTGCTCACCGTGCCGATCTCCTCTGTGAGAGGTACGTCGTGAGAGGAGGCGGTGGACGCCAGGCCGGCGGTTGCCAGCAGCAGTAGCAGCAGAGGATGCATCGCCGAATTTGTGTTAGCTGTTCTGAGCTGTGAGTCTGCTCTTATGTATGTACAATCTGCGTCACACTGCACCGGTGTTTCTTGTCAATCCTCAGCACGCGATGGCTTCCGTCTACGTGTTGTCTCCAAAAACAAACAGCGCTCGTTTGCCTACGCTAATATTTGCATAGTCGGGCATCCAAAGCCAGTTTTTCCACTGTCACGGTTTGTGGTTTTGCAGTGTTCTTTGTGATTCTGTTACAAGTATCCAAGAATTCTTAATAAAATATGTACCATTTCCGGATTACACCCAATTTTGTGCAATCACATGTCCATAATCCATCCATAATATTTATTTCATGGTTCAGAAAAAAACACACACAAAGGCTGCTATGAGGAAAGCAAAAGCGCCGTAGCGCTTAAATCTAGGCGTCCCGCGCCAACACAATCATGGTGCCATCTCAGCGCCGCCAGAGAGGCCACCGCACTGCCGCGACACACGCCACCGAAAGTACGGCTCACTACACCACATCGAGCACTGGCTATAACATGATTAATTTAATGTCGCTTGTTAAATAACGAACCTCTTTGTGCCATGAACAAATTGAAAAACTGCGTGAGCTACTGCCCTGTCCGTGCCTGGAGCGAGAATTCGACCATGGATTAATATGCCAATTTTGTTTTTACGATGCATGTTTCTGAAAGAATAATTTAATATCGTAGATATGCTGTTTTCCATAAGAGTTCTTTGAGGATCAAAACGGGGACATTGTAGAAAATAATGTTCTGTATTTTCATTTTGATATCCGCACAAGCAGGAGGGGGAGTCCGAATTTTGACTTTGGTAGGCGTGAACATTTAGTTTCAAAATCCCAAGTCTTAACTGTATTAAGCAAGAGTTCTGAATTTTGGATCCTAATGAATAGTATAACGGTGGTTGGTTAACTTTGAAGTGATCTTTTAGGTGTTTCAAGAAGACCCTAGGAGAGTTTATTTCTTTCATTCGATTCGGGAGCTTGTTAAATGATTTGATTGCGCTTGGTAGGAATGAGTGGCTAAAGTTTACCGTTCGAAAAGGAATCTCCGTTCTTTGGCGCGATGTACGTAATATTCTGTTTACTGTGTTGTCCCTTATAGTGTTTGGTAATATTACGCTTACGTAAGTGGGAGTGTTGTCTGAATAAAGTTGATGAAAAAAATTTAATATTATGCAATTCTCTTCTAGATTTCAAAGAATTCAAGCCCAAATCCTGCATCAGCTTCCTGGTAGGCGTTCTGAAGGGAGTGGATGTTATCAATCGTGCTGATCTGTTTTGTAGTCTCTCGAGTCTCTGGCTGTCATGTAAAGTCAATAGTCCGTCATAAATCATTTCTGAGTAGTCAAAGTTGGGCATTACGTAGGTAAGGTAAATCTGTTGTAGGGTTGACCTGGACAAGTAGGGGGCAACTGGGTACAGTGGGCCAAGCGTCATATTGACTTTTTAACTATATCGTTAACATGTTCATGGAATCTCAAATAATTGGAAAATGTCATTCCCAGATGCTTGTGTTTAGCGGCGACCGGAATGATAGACCGTCAAAAAATAGTTTTGGAATGGTTTTTTGTCTCCGGTAGGAAAATGTTTGTTGTATTGTTTTTGAGCCGTTAAACGTGATAAGCCTATCCTGACCGTATTGTTGAATTATATTTAGGTCGCTTTGGAGAGATTCTTGCCTAATGTGAAGATTTTTCATGTTGTGGCTGCTAAAGAGACAAGTGTCGTCAGTACAAAACATCATTTCATTGTTTGTTTTTCCTGATAAGCCATTTAAGTATTATAACGCGAGCAGAGGGCCCAGCACAGAAACCAGTGGACATCCGCCGTTTAAAGATGACAGTGAGGATTTAGAATCATTAATGAATACACACTGTTTTCGATCAGTCAGATAGGAACGTAACCATGGTAAAAGATCAGTCAGTCCAGAACCTCGTTCACATTTGAATAGTAGTACCTTGTGCCAAATTTTCTCGAAATAGCGTGACATGTCTAAATACAGTATTGTTTGGTCTTGTCCTTTGTCCATCGTGTCGTACAAGGTGTGGGTGAGGTAAAATAGTTGAAGGTGTGTGCTGTGTCCTGGTGTGTACCCGCTCTGTCTTTCCGTCAACAAGTCATGCTGTGTTAAATGGCCGTAGATTTTCTTGAAAATTATTTTTTTCAAAAACTTTCGATAAAGAGCAAAGCAAACTAATTGGTCTATAATTGGCTGCATCGGCGGGGTTACCTTTGTTTTTATAAATTGGCTTAAAATTTGCTATCTTCTATGATGTTGGGAATTTACCTTGTTGAATCGACTTACTGAATAGTTGGGCTAAGGGCTCAGATATTATTACCGCGGTTAATTTAATAAGTTTGACCGGAATTTCATCAGGTTCCGTAGATTTGTTTTGATTTAGTCCGTTGATTGTTATCAGTACATCCCTTTCTGTAATAATTGGTTTTAGCATTTGCGGCACAGCGGGAGTCGGGGTTTGTTTAACTTGGTTAGTATCACCATCAGGCAAGTGTGTCTGCGACAAGAAGTAGTTGTTCAGAATTTCGGCTTTTGCTGTGTCTTCTGTAACGAGGTCTCCGTTATTATTTTGTAAGGGAGGGATGCAATCATCTTTTGTTTTTCCTGCCATCCGACGAATCGTTTGGTGATATTTTTGAGGGTTTTGACGACTTTCTAATAGAGAGGAAGCCTGTTGCCTGAGGAGTTTAGCTTTTAAATCTCGGGACATCTTAGTCACGTTGCTTCTACATTGTCTCCATTTGGTCCAATGGTCGTTTAAATTGTCCCTATTTTTGTTTTCCTGGGAGCGCGCTTGTTTGAACAGCCGATCACGTGTTTTGATTAGTTGTTTAAGATGTGCATTCATCCAAGGCTTATCTTTCGTCCTGAATGTGATATTCTTTCTAGGGATGGCGTTTTTAGCTGCATCAGGGAGTGTCGACGTGAAGAGTTCTGTTGCTGTGTCAATGTCGTTATCCAAAAGGTTCGTCCAGTTAATCGTGATGAGTTGGTTTGTCAATGCCTCCGGGTTTAGCTTTGAATAGACCCATATTATAATATATAATATATAATATATCTTCTTCGTCCTAGAGCGTGTAAATTTACCTTTGATTGATACAAATATCGGGAAATGGTCGATATTTGAAAACGGAGGAAGGGTTCCACTTTCGGTAATTATTCCAGCGTCTGAGACCATGCACAGATCCCGAAGATTTTTCGTGTCACCTTCCATTCTCGTAGGTCCATGTATTACTTGTGTGAGCGATAACGTTTCTACTGTATCTCTAAGTTTCATTTCAAAGCTAGAAATTGGGGAGTGTTTGATTTTAGGATTGCTTAGGTATACGTTTCCAGCGTTGAAATCACCTATTGTTATAATTGAGGATGGGTTGTACTTATGTGCTAAGTTTACAGTTTCGGAATAGTGATACAAAAATGTGTCCAATCGTTCAGCTCTAAGGTTTGGTGGCAAATAAACGCAACAAATTATTAATGTAACATTATCAAACCTAACTTTCGCCATATCCACTCTTCATCAAAAACCTCTAAGTCAGGAAGTCTAGTTGCCGCTAGTGAAGGGTTGAAATACATTGCTACTCCCCCTCCGCTGCGGGATCTGTGACGGACAAAGGGTTGGTGAAAGTTATTTAACTTGAACAGACTGGGGTGTACAGTGCTATCAAATTTGGTCTCTGAAAGCCCCAGAACTTTGATTGAATTGCTCTCTGCGAAATGTTCCAGTTCGTCACGTTTGATACCTGATGTAATACTATTTATGTTGACATGAGCTATTTTGAAATCAATATCTGTTATGTCTGGGCCAGGATTCGACTCAACCCCCGCGATTATAAGATTTTGAGCTAAGCCTGGGAATAAGTTGAGGATCCACCATGCGCAAGGAAGTCTTTGCTGGATTACGACTCCGTAACAGGAGAGCAGCTCGCCTTTGACATTCAAAAAAGTGATTGAATTCCGATAATAGTAAATCGGCAGTGCCTCGACTAGGTTTACAAAGTAAGTCAAACGGCAGGTCGGTGTGAGCGGGCGCCCACCACCTTGAAACTCAACGGACGAGCTTCGAACGGTCCGTCCGGCTGGAGGCGGAAGGACACTGCATGAAAAAACTGGAAGTGAATAAATGGGTGATATGCACGTCTTGACCGTACACTAGATACAAAATCTATGAAAGCTATAAGATTTTGGCACTGCAACCTGATGTTGCTATCATGCTGTAGCAGTTGGAGGATTGAGCTGAGAAAACAGTGACAGTTTAGTCGAAACATCTTCGCCAAGATCAGCAAATACGATCACCAAGAGTTCAATACAATTGGGTTCTAAGCATGAAGTTTTTATACACTTTTACACGGAAGGCTATTACGTTGTTTTGCATTCTCACTCATGGCGCTTGTATTCCTCGTTTTCCTGGACTGTTAGCCCCTGTCGTACAAATAATTTTGCGCAATGCAAGCCATTATGTGCCTGTATACTCGCTGAATGATTATTAGAGGGATACGAAAACATGTACGCAACTAGAATGAAAGAAAGTCAGATAGAAAATACATGCATTCGAAGCACTCGGCGTGAATCTGCAAACAAACACTCTACTTCTAGACTATTTTAACGAAAAATCACTGCTGTTTATCCGGCGAATTGATTGCGATTACGTTTGCGTTATGCGAATGGCAGATAGTTGCAATGTGTTGCAACAGTTTGTTTGTGCCACGAGCTCATTAATGCAGATAAAAACACTGGCTCGCAACAAAATGAAGGCAAATAATTTTCACTAAACATTTAGTACAAGTGCTCAAGCTTTGTTAGCGCCAAAGAAACACTGAATGTAATTATGGCTAGCTTTCTGATGTTCGACTATACAAAAAAAATGTAACTGAAGCAGTCTTAGAAGTTTTCCCCTAAAATGCTGCATGCAGAGAGTTGAGGCTTTGCACGATTAGACATATTTGCTGTGTCTTGTGGGATCCGCGGTTTGGCTTTGACCCCGCGCCTTGCGTACCTACGTGCCATAATTTTTTCCGAGACACTGGCAGTTGCCAGAATCATTGTCTTATATCATATAGTTGCTTAAATCGACGATGGACCATTCCTCATGACTTAAACGTTTTAAAGAAAACATATTCAGCATATTTGCTGTGGACACCTCGTTGCCCAGATAAACAGGAAGAGGTTGTAAGCTAAACACAGGAAGTTCACTCATTATCAGGACTTTAAAAACTGCTTTCTGCTATACCTGTAAAGCATGAAATGTTTGAAGAAGGCAATTTACCCATGGGGTTATTTGCATCATAGTTAGGTACCAATCGATTCTGAAGCAAATAACCTCTGGTTGCCTTGTCAATATCAATGCCATAGGTTCTTGCCTCACTTCGAGGCTCAAGCAGGGGTTTTTACAAACAAGCTGAGACCATTTTTGGTCTTCAATCCATTAGAGTGGTCTTCAGCCCATCGGACTTTTATTCACCAGGGACCCAAACTCTGACCTCCCTTTCGTAAATTGCTGCAAACCTGGTTCTCATGCAACGACGGCTACTCTGCCCCTCCCCCTCCCTAAGATGGCCCCAGAACTATGTTTATTGTGCAAAACAGAAAATGCAGATGCCTTATAGGGGAAACAAGAGAACATTTCAGATTTTGAAATGCGGCCCTTTGAGCCACACGAATACCTTTCCTGCCCCTCCCCCTGCCCCCCCAATAAAAGCTTTTTGTGAAATATTTACGTTCGGCATCTGAAATAATGCCCTAGGTCACATGAGTAGCTACCGATACTTCAGTCAAACAAGTATCCCAGAAAACAACTGGAAGGTTGGTTTGAAAGCTATTATGCTGGTCTCATCAATACGTGTTGATTGATATACATACATTATACCCATGCTAGGTCTTTCGTATGATAGGTATAACAGGATCATGGTTCATGCTCATTACAATGCTATCAAATTAAGGCGCGCACTGGAGGGGCCGCAGAGACCCCATCTATTTTTCTGAGATGGCCAGAGAACAGCTCGTAGCCGAAAAGCAATACTCAGCCGTATTCAGAGAATTAAACGGCGCGTCGACTGGAGAAATGATTTTGAACATCGGTCGAAATACTTTTTATTTATAGGCTTTTAAAGTCAGACCTACATTTTGAGATTGCCACGATCGCGCGGTCGGACCAGTTTGCTGGCATCGGAGACCAAGTGGTGACGTCACAAAATCATTTAAACGGTGTCAAGATATGTCAAGATCACATCACATGAAAGTCAATATCAAGGTCAAAGGTTACAGTTCAAGGTCATACCAAAACTTTCAATATCATTGGCCCCAGTGCTTCCGGTGAAATGGGGTGACCCAGTCTGACGTACATTATATAATTACCTTATAGTTAAGGTAACTCAATGTAAATGTAAAGGTCAAAGGTCAAGTTCAAAAGTCATGGGTAAAGGTCAGCCCTCATTTCCCTTCCAGCGGTTGCTATAGTGCTAGTTATAGTGTACATAATGGAGAGTTTACCATATTGTGAAATCATAGATCAATGACCTTGAATGACCTTGACCCCAAAATTGTCAGCGAAGTATTCTTCAAACAAGTTAGTGTTTATAACGTTAAGAGTTATTTTTCGAATAATTTCGCACGCAGGACTACGTGAAAGCATTTCGATTACTCCAACAGGGCCAAAATAGCGATTTCACCGCTGTCCATAGCACTCAGTTTGTTGTCAATAACTACGTATAATGCGATTTCGGTTGAGTGGTGCTTTCGGTAACCATGCTGTGTGTCGGAGACAATGTAATTGAACTCTAGATAAGCTGTGAGCTGTTTTTTGGACAATGCACTCGGTAACTTTGCAAATGGCTGGTAACAGTGAGACCGGTCTGGTATCGGCGGAATTGGCTGACAATTTTCCTTTTGGTATCGGAATAACAAGTGCGTGCTTCTACGCTGATGGTACCAGGCCCGTAATCAAACTAGCATTGACGATTTCCAAAAGTAAATAGCCGATTGATGGGAAGAATTTCTTAAACATTGCTACGCTCAGTCCGTCGCTACCAGTTGAACCTGATGACTTCGTGTTCAGAACAATCGCACCGATGGTCTGTATGCCAATTGGTGAAACCTTAAAACGGCTGGTGGTAATACGCGGGAGCCTGACCGGGAGCGAAGCAGAGGCTGCCGGTTCAGCTGCTGATGTGATTGGGCCAACTAACACGTAATAATTGTTATGTGCGTCTGGTGTTATACTTAACGGCTGTGACTTTGCTTTTTGGCAACCAGAAGCAGGCTCTAAAATCTGTCATAACGGATTCGTGCCTTTCTCCCTTACCGCACGGTTACGCAAGTCACGACGATCCGCGCGCATCGATGCACAGCTCTCCCGGTTGAGCCACTTGTACTTTTCCCTGTTGTCTAACGCGAGAGCATTCTGTCAGAATTGGATAATTTCGCGTGTGAGGTGACAGTGGTGCTGCGCCGGGGCTGCGGTCGACTACTGTGCGCATAGGTGCTACCAGGTCAAGTTGATGAAGGAACATAAGCCGGGAAAATTACCACTTATCAGCAGGAGCGTCAAACAAAAACAATGGTGTCCAGTCGATGTCAGATCTGCTGATGAAAGGCAGTAAGGTCCACACTTCCAATACACCGCCCCTTCACCTCCCCCTGGCGCCACTATCCGCGAACGGCGATCACAGCGCAACACAATGCGAGTAATATCATGGGGCCCTCCGTAGTGGTATCGGGTAACGCCGCAGAGGCGGAACAAGTCGGGACAGTTAGTAGAAATAACATCGATAATGCTATTAGCATGCTATTACGTGGTACGAGAGCCGTGAGTGACGACACATTAGTATGTGCAGAGCAAGTCTAGCAGCAAGTGCGTACCATTGGCCTTGACCTTTCGCAGACAGTAATTGAAATCGCCAGTTATCACAAACTTGGCACGCAAATATTTGGCTAACATGAACTGTAGCTGACACTCAAAATCCTCTAAATCGAAGGTAAGTTGATGAACAGTGGTAGTTGGAACACAATAAATAGAGGTAACCAAATGCATTAAGTTTTTCCTTACTTTAACAGAAGTCCACAAAATCTCCAGGTTAGATCCTTCAATTCCGGCGTTGGTTCAGGGCCGGTGGTTGGCGGCCAGGGACCACCACCGGGATGCGAATTGTATATTGTGTATATGTGTTTAATCCAACAACCTTTTCCATGTTGATGCGAGTGCCACCGCTGTTACAACTGATTGTTACCGATGAGTTTAGAGTTCAGAAAATGCCTTCATCTGGCCGTTCGGTAAGTATTGTCCAGAGATATCGATGATGAATGTAGCAAATACAGGGCAGCGGCCATCACGTGAAAAAAGATCCTTCAATTCCTGTGGCTGGCGCAGGTATCAGTTGACTTTCGTAGCAATCACGCACTAGGACAGCTTCTCCGCTGCGTCCTCCTGGTAATTTGATGTCAGGTGCTCGATCGCGCCGAAAAAGATTGTAGCCACTGATATTGCCGAGTCGGTCAGGAAGATTCACCGTTAGCCACGTCTCACTAAGGCTCAATACATCGAACCCATATACTTAGCTAATGTCCCTTCTTAAATCTGGTAGTTTGGTCCCTTTAAGTCCTTTTAAGACTGTATGTTAAGCTGTCCGATTATCATGTCCTTTCACTGATATTGTGGTGTCGACGCCAGTTCACTCCTCCCCGCATACCACGACGCCTCCCACCGCCCCTGCGACCTCGGCGTGTGTTCTTGTCACGTGATCTGGCCGAGTCAGTGGCGGACGGCAGCTGACGGCCGGGCGGCTGAGCGGGGGGCGGTACGATTGGTGCGTGTGTCCTTGTCCAGAGCTGTCGCGGCCATAGGCTGCCGACATGATTAAGTATGACATATGCTATGGTATGACTTCATAGTTAAAGCACAATGTCAAGGCCAAGGTCACAGGTTAGGGTCACATGCATTTTTTTAATGTCAAATACTCATTTATCGCCTAAATGCTACTCTAGTGCCGGTTATATTAAGTATTATTGGGAATATGTCACATTGTTACGCCATAGGTCAGTGACCGTGAACGACCCTGACCTCAGACTTTCAGAAAACATTTTATGGGACCATCTCTCTATGAAATTAATCCGCTTTTAGTGTATTTCCGGTTTTTTCCGCATCATCAAGGTATTTCCCAAAAGGTTTCTAGCACAGCCTAGGTTTGACCCTTAAAACCTCGTTTGACCCTAACGATATTGACCTAGGTCAATGAAACATAGGGGGATGAGGTGGCTTAGTGGATAGCACTCTTGTCTTCTAAGCCATTGGTTCCGGGTTCAAGTCCCGGCGGAGCCTCTGAATAAGTCGATCTATGCCCAAAATCCCTTCCAACAGGGTGAGAGTTGGCGACGCCGTATGACCCTGGCAGTTGGTGCGTCGTTAAACCCAAAAATTATAATGAAGCATGGCTATGATGCAGGGTGAACAGTGTCACCCTGGACATTTTGCAAGATTTTGGAAAATGGTGTCATGCAAAGATATTGGGCAGCTTTTCCTCTGATTTCATGATCAATTCCGAGCGCAAAAAAACGTATCAAACTTTGTGTAAAGTCGAAACTGAGTAACCTACATGCATATAACATTTTGGAATGAACAAAAAACGTGAGGGTCATTAGGTTTGTCTTGCCCTTGCGGTTCTAATGATATGCATTTTGGCCTAATTTGAATAAGACCTAACCTTAAGTCAGGTCCAATCCTACATTTGACCTGATCTGACCTAGCAAGGTCATATTATATATCATTTGATTCGGCTTGCTGCGAGAATTCCAATAATTAAATTGTTTTTCTATCTTTACTAGTTCAGATGTACCGACTGAAAACCTTCATTTATATGCTATCCCTACGGTGACATGTCTTAACCTCTAGTGACCTAAATGTGACCTGACCAAAAATGATACAAATGTTTTTCATATAAATTTGGATGGGCTATTTGGCACCTTTTACCGTTTTTCGCTATCTAGTGTGTTTTTTATTTCTTAGGGAGGACTCGACGGGTACCCCCCTCCGTCAAATCAAAAGTGGTTTAGACCCCCGTCAATGCGCGTGTTAAGGATTCTCTCCACCGGGTCAGATCAAGCATGGAAGGCGGATTCGCACCGTAGGGATTAAACCCACGTTAATCCATGCTGTCCGATCTGAAAACGGCAATGAAGCAACTAGGCCATCCGGCCCCCATTATTGTAAATGACCTGAGTTTTCCGAAATAAGTAACATTTAGTCAGAAAGCGGGCTGGAACTCACCCATCATTGCGTCATCTTAAATCCAATACGCCCCCGAAAATGTCGGATATGTCCAGGCCAGACTTCCCGGGCATTTCCCTGAGGCCAGCCATCTGACGAGACACCGCCAGATGTAAACATGTGTCATCCGTTTGGATAAACAGTCTGGAGCACTGCCATCGGCCGAGTCCAGAAAGTCGCACCAAGGATTTTCCACGTTACATTCAGTATCTCCCTGCCACACGTTGATGAACCCAAAACAGCGGGGTATTTCCTGCTGGCTCACCAGTCTTTGACACTTCCCATTTCATACCCAGCTTCAAACTGGGTATGAAATGGGAAGTGTGTGTGCAATTTCATATGCCTATGCCTTCATGCAGTGACGATACAAAGGGGCTGGGGGACTATGATACCTCAGGAATTTAGGGGAAGGGGCTTATGTGCCCATAGTTCCTCCCCAATATTTCTGAGTGTCGAAAGTGATTACATAGTAAGAGGTCATTTGGGGTAAATGTGAGGTACGTTCGAGTCCCATAGACCCCCTTCCCTTGAAATGAAAATCTGGATCTGCCACTATCTTCATGTGTGTTGAAGTTTGGAGTGCGCTCCTACAGGTTTTTGATGTATGGTTAGGTGCTGGGTGAATTGGTGGACGCTTGAGGATGCGGAAAGAACTGTGCGGAATGTGGATCTGAACATGGATTTCTAACCAACTTCCAGATCATGCGTCGATGTAAAGGAAGGGAACTAAGCTAGGCCAGAACGAGGGTATGGCACGTAATAGTACTGTCTCTAGGTGGGCCTGAACTCACGACTTAATTCAGATCTCTGCAGAGAGTCACGGGCCGTACCGGACACACACTTATCGATTGTGTCACCAAAACCCGATCCGGATTCGTCTTCTCTTTTAAAGCCAACGTTTCTTTATTTTTCACCAAAATGTTTTCTAAAGGTATATCAGAATCTTATGCTCGGATTCACAGCTATTTTCCACGCTCATTGAACCTCAGAATGTAGGAAACATTTTTAACACGCGCATTGACAGGGGTCAGAGCCACCTTCGCATTGACGGGGTAGGGGCGGGTACTCGCCCCCCCTCCAACCATCTCAAGAACCTCACTAGATAGTAAAAAAGGTCAATGGCACTGGATATCTCATTCAAATCTCTATAGAAACTATTCAAAACAGTTTTGTCAGGTCACATTTAAGGTCACTGGAGGTCAGGGCATGCCGCAGTAGGGATAACGTATAAACGAAGGTTTTTTGTCATTACGTATGAGCTGGTAAGGGGGAGCAAAAACATAGACCATAGAAATCATCAGAGCAAACCAAACCCAATGATATATAATATGACCTTGCTAGGTCAAATCAGGTCAAATATGGGACTTGACTTGACCTGAGGTCAGGTCAAGGTCAAAATAGGTCAAAATGCATATAATTAGAACTGCAAGGATAAGGGAAAAGCAATACCGCTCAAAAAAACGCTTAAAACCATATATGTCCAAGTTATTCAGTTTAAACCATTTCCCATGCATTTTCCAGGGAGAGATCACGGCTCGTACCTGGCCTTAGCTCATCGATATGAAAATACCAGACAATTGTTTCCTTCAAAACTCGGTGGGCCCATTATGTGATATGAGATAGGTGATATGAGAGATTATGTGATAATCGGATAGGTTCGCCCAGTTCTGACTTATACCATCTTAAACTTTTTTGAGGTTATGTCACTTCACCTGCACTGGTGACCTGACCTGAGATGGCCTATCTTTAAAATTGTTTCAAAAAGTTGCAAAAATGATCAGAAAAAGGTATCCCAAATGCGACGGCGCAACGCGCCGCCGTTTTTAAAATATCTAAAAAACTCAAGGAAGCGGATACCCGCCTCCCCGTCAATGCGCGTGACAAACAAGTTCAGGAATAATGTAAATGTGCATCGACATTTTTGACATTGATCAAATTTGAATGGAAGTCCTGCTGTTTTTCAAATGGATTAGCCAGGAATGCCCTGAGCTATATTGGAAGGATAGAATTGGATACTAATTTTCCGGTCTTTATATCCTATAACGGTCTTTATCTCACGCTGATTGAACCAATAGTTATATAAACATATATAATGACATTTATATAGGTGACATGCAAGGTGCAACTTTGTTCCAAATTGATGGGATCATGCAGGGGCCAAAAAAGTGTTCAGTGTGTCACCATTGTAAATGTCAAATCATAAATGTGTCACCAGCCCAGGCCGCAGAATTTGGCACATTTTGCCTTAGTAGGATACCAATGGGCCCCCCTGAACCATTCTAGTGGCTGGAACACATTGCTAGCTCAAATTGCAGGTCCCAGTTTTGGTGATTTGTTCGGGTGTCTGGAGGAATAGTCGAATAGTTTTTGTCACCTTTCCTGCCTTGGGTTGTCACAATTTAGAATGCCAACATGGTAGGCTTTTCGACCCCTGGGATCATGGGTGTCTCCGGGTATGGCTGGGTGAAGGGGTCCCTAAAACTTGCGGGGGATTGCTTTTTTCATGATAATTTTGACGATAGGATGTACACTATCGAGGGAAAACAGTCCACCTCAAAGAACATAAAGGGTGATTATTTGCATGTATGCTAGATACCAGAATGTTGCGTGTGTCGTGTAGAATAATGTGTCTGCTGAAAGAAGAGCGTGAGTATGTGTCGGTGGGGGGCTGAGTTGATAAAAGACAGCGTGAGCATAGAAATACAAGAGAGAACCAACCGAGCCTCCCGGTAGTTAACCCGCGGAGTGAAGAGCGGTCTAGCATCAACGCGCAGCGGAAGGAGTCCTAAAGTGCCCCTGAGATATCGGCAAAGAGGGTTAGAAAAACGCCCGCTGGGGTGGGGGGGGGGTGGACGCAATAGTGATCTACTTTAAGGCAAAGTTTCATTGACCTAGGTCAATATCTTCAAGGTTAAACGAGGTCGTTAAGGTCGAATCTGGAACAGGCTGGAGATCTATTAGGAAATTCCGTGATTATGCGGAAAAAGCCGGGAATCACCAAAAGTGGACTAAGGTCACATAGGCGTAGGAACCGGGGGGCCAGGGGGGCCACTGGCCCCCCCACTTTTCTGGGATGGGCCCCCGCAACGGAGATAAGAATATCAACAACTGTAATATCAAGCAAGAAACTCAAACTGGCCCGATAGCTTGCCCCGGAACCCCGTTAAACTTACCTGTGCCCCTAAACTAAGTTGAGGTCCTATGAGTTGATTTTAAGGTCCCCTAAGCTTCTCGGGGCCCCTGAACTGGCCTCTGATGCCATACGAGCTAATCTGGACCCTTTGAGCTGAACTTAGTGCCCCTGAGATGGTTTGGGCAGCATGAACTGTTCTAGGATGCCTAAACTGAGCTAGGAGCCGTAACCTTAAACAGGGCCCCGTGAGTTGGCCAGAACCTATATCCACCGACCTGGGGGCCCCTGAGCTGAGCTGGGACCGTAAAGTTAATATTGTCCCTTGAGCTAATCTGGATCCCCTGTGATGCACAGAAGACCCTAAACTTATCCGAGGCCCCTGCTCAGGAATAGGGCCCCTGCTCTGAAATTGGGTTATAAGATTTAATTGAAACCCTGAACTGTTCTGAAGCCCCAAATATTCCGACAAGGGGCCCCTGGATGATCCGGGCCCTTAAGCTTATCTGGTCATCAGAGCTAATATGGGCCTCGGTGTTGAACTGAGGGCCCCTGAGATGGTCTGGGACCCCTATAAGGCTTTACAGCCGTTGACCGGGCGGCCGAGAGCTTGAATGGGCCCCTTGAGATGTTCTGACAGTGGTGTAGCCAGGGGAGGGGGTCTCAGGGGTCCGCGGACCCCCTTGGGCTGACCTTATGCACAAAAAAACACAAAAATTGATTTCGGGGGCCCCTGAGCCTGGTCTCGGGGGGCCCTCCCTAGCTCGGTCTCAGGAGGCCCCCGATAATCGGTATCGAGGGCTCCAGAGCACCGAATATTGATCTTGGGGGACCCCTGTGCTCAGTCTCAGGGGGTCCCGAGCTTGGCCTCAGGGCCCCCGAGCTTGGTCTCAGGGCTCCTCCCCCCGAGCTCGGTCTCACGGGCCTTTCGATCTTGGTCTCACGGGCCTTTCGATTTTGGTCTCAGGGGCCCCCGAGCTTGGTCTCAGGGGCTCCGAGCTTGGTGTCTGGGGGCCCTCCGAGCTTGGTCTCAGGGAGCTCCCGAGCTTAGTCTCAAGGGGCCCTTCAAGTTTGGAATCAGGACCCCCGAGCTTGGTCTCAGGGGCCCCTGAGCTTGGTGTCAGGGAACCCTCCGAGCTTGGTCTCAGATAACCCCGAGCTTGGTCTCAGGGCCCCCGAGCTTGGTCTCAGGGGACCCCCGAGCTTGGTCTCAGATAACCCCGAGCTTGGTCTCAGGGCCCCCGAGCTTGGTCTCAGGGATGCCCCCAAGCTTGGTCTCAGGCCCCCCTCTCCCCGAGCTTAGTGTCAGGGGCCCTCGAGCTTGGTCTCAGGGGGCATCCGAGGGCATCTGATGCATAAGGCTGACCGTATGTACTGGAAAACACGAGCATTGGTCTCGGGGGGCCCTGATCTTGGTCTCAGGGGGCCACCGAGCTTGGTCTCAGCGCCTCCCCGAGCTTTGTCTCAGGGGCCCCGAGCTCGGTGTCAGGGGCCCTCCGAGCTTGGTCTCTGGGAACGCCCGAGCTTGGTCTCAGGGGACCCCCGAGTTTGGTCTCAGGGGCCCCTGATCATCGGTATGGAGGGTTCCAGAGTACCAAACATTGATCTCGGGGGACCCCTGAGTTCGGACTCACGGACCTTTGGATCTTGGTCTCACGGGCCTTTCGATTTTGGTCTCAGGGTGCCACAGAGCTTGGTCTCAGGGCCCCACGAGCGTGGTCTCAGGCGACCCCCGAACTTGGACTCAGGGGCCCCGAGTTTGGTCTCACGGGCCTTCCGAGCTTGGTCTCAGGGGACCCCGATCATTGGTATCGAGGGCTCTGGAATACCGAATATTGATCTCGGAGGCCCGTGAGCTTGGTCTCAGGGGACAACCGAGCTTGGTCTTAGGGGGGGGGCAAGCTTGGTCTCATGGGCCTTTCGATGTTTGGTCTCATGGGCCTTTCGATCTTGGTCTCCCGGGGTCTCGAGCTTGGTCTCAGGGAACCCCCGAGCTTGGTATCAGGGGGCCCTCGAGCTTGGTCTCAGGGAGCATCCGAGCTTGGTCTTAGGGTCCCCTCGAGTTTGGTCTCAGGGGCCCCTGAGCTTGGTCTCAGGGGTTCAGGGCCCCCCTCGGGGTGCCCCCAACTATTTATATCGAGGGACTCATGAGTGAGGCACGAGCATTGGCCTCATGAGACCCAGAGTTTGGTCCCAGGGATCCCCAGGCCTGGGTTCAGGACCCCGAGCATGGGCATCGAGGGGCTCCAGAGCACCGAGCATTAGTCTCGGGGGGGGCTCGAAATATTGATCTTGAGGGCCCCGGAACATCGGTGTCGAGTTACTCCTGAGAAAAGCGCGAGCATGGGTCTAAGGGTACCCCTGAGCCAGATCTAAGTGGGACCCCGAGCTTAGTCTTAGGACCCCCCGGGCATCAGCATCAAGGGGCTCCGGAGTATTGGCCTAAGGGGAGCAATTATTTTAGGGGCCTCCAAATGGTGATTTCAGAGGGCCCCCGAAAGTGTGGATGCAGTGGTGTAGCCAAGGGGGCCCTAGGCGTCCTCAGACCCCCACTCCTTGGGCGAATCTGAACCACTGCAAAGGATTCTCTGATCACGGGGCCCCCAGAGTCAGTCTCAGGGGCCCCTGAAGATTCGTTCTAAGGGCGTCCCGAGTCGGCCTCACGGCCCCCGCCCTGAGAGTCGGTCTCAAGGCCCCCCGAAAGTAGATTTTAGGGGCCCAGAGGGTTGGTCTCAGGGGCCCCAAAATTCGGTATCAGGGGCCCCGGGAGTCTGTCTCAGGGGAGGGGGACCGAGCTAGTCTCAGGGGCCCCCAGAGAGTGGTTCTCAGGGCCCTGCAACATAGTCTATTTCAGGGGGCCCCTGAGAGTCAGTCTCAGAGAAGCCCAAGAGTCGGTCAAGGGGACCCCAAGAGTCTATCTTAGGGGACCCCGAGATTCGGTCTCGGGGTCCCCCTGAGAGTCTGCCTCAGAGAACCCCAAGAGTCAGTCTCAGAGCACCCCAAGAGTCGGTCTTAGGGGGCCCTCATAGTCTCACGGGCTTCTCTCTCAGGAGTCAATATTTAGTTTCAGGTGACCCCGAGGGGTCGGGGGTTAATCCGGGGGTCCGAGAGTTAGTCTAATTTGATCCGCAGATTGCTGGTTTCAGGGGGCCCCAGAGGGGTAATTTTGAGAGCCCTCGAGATTTAGCTTCAGGCTGTGCCCCCCCCGAGTTTTGGTATAAGCGGCCCCGAGAGTCAATCTCAGGGAGCACCCAAAAGTTAGTCTCAGAGGGCTCCCGGTTGTCAGTCTCAGAGACATCCGAGAGTTAATCTCGGGGTTCTGAGAGTAATTTCCAGAGGTGCTCCCGAGTTTTGGTCTCACGGGCCCGGAGTTAGCTTTAGGCCTGCGAGAGCTAATCTGGAGCCTCCGAGTCAGTCTCAGGAACGCCAAAGACTCAGTCTCAGAGGTGATTCCACCCCCCCCCGGGTGTTTGTCTCAGGGGCGCCCTAGAGTAAGTCTCAGAGGGCTGTCGGAAGTCATTTCCAGCCCCTCTCCCCCACCCCAAAGACAGCCTCAGGGGACCCCAATAGCTAATCTGGATGGCCACGATAGTCAGTCTCAGCCCCCCCTCCAGAACAAATTTGGGGGGCCCAATAATTAGTCTCAGAGGTGCTGCCGATAACTAATCTCAGGAGCCCGGAGAGATTCTCAGGGGCCCCCAGTTTTGATCAAAAGGCGCCGTGAATCGGTCTCCGAGACCCCCTGAGATCTAATCGGAAGAGCGGCCGAAAATTAGCTTTGTGAGCGCCGCCAAGTGTTGGTCTTAGTGGCCCCAGAGCTCAAATAAAAATTTCAAAATCATATGGCTCGCAAAAAATGTACCTACCCCTATTGCGTACTAAAAAAGCACAAATTGAAACATGTCGGTCAGGCACCATTATCGAAGGAAAGGCAAAAATTAATCTAATTTTACCATAAGAGAAAATCGAACAGGGAATTTGGCATTTTAGTCAATTTTTAACATATTAGCTTAACCCTCGCCCCACCGGGGGGCCATCGATGGCCCCCCTAAAGTTTTTCCGGGATAGCAGAAAAACGACGAGGCGCAGCACCGCAGTTGAGGGCTCTACCTCTCACTGCATCATTTCCCATCATCCCTGAAATTTTTTACCCCGGGTCACCCAAGGTCAGGTCACCAGACGAGGTCAACCAAGGTCACCTCACTTCACTTTAGAGCTCTGTAAGAGCTACATTTCAAAGTCGATCGATTTGAAACTTCCTACACTTCATAACCCCTCCAGGGTCTACAAGGTGTATATCCGGGATTTTTCGATTTCGTGCCCTGAGGTCAGGTCACGAGGCGACCTCTCCCATTGGAAAAGCATAGGGAAAAGTTGTTTCATGATATAAAAGCCACAAAAATGATTGCAAATACTCAGACTGCTCAGAACAACGTTTTTGGACACCCTTTCACGGATCCCAGGGGTCATATTTGCCCTTTGACTTTTCCAAGGTCATCCAAGGCCACCAGAGGTCAAAAACAGTATTTTGGCAATAACTTTTGACCTAATTAAGCTAGAGCAGTGAAACAAACACCATCGTGTTTGTCTTGTCACTGGCTTTCATTTGATATACGGCAAGGTCACTTTCTGACCTTTTGTGACCTCAGGTCATATTAGGTCACGAGGTGACCTCTGGAGGTCAAACCACTGACGGGAGGTCTTTACGTTCCACATAGCGGAAAAAGTACTGGCAATTTGCTATCAAATGTACTTTACCAGGCCTCAATAGCTCTAATGACATAAGAGTTATGCCCAGTTTGCTCAATCATTGCATATTTGAGTGAAAATAGCCGATCTTGACCTAATGTGACCTCTGGAGGTCAAACCATTGACCTGAGCACTAAAACATGTGAAGTAATTTCTTACTGAATTCACGCAAGCTTTCTATTGTGCTTTGCAGATTTGCGCTAACGCCCATATTTTCGGAGTTAGAGGGGGGGCCATCGATGGCCCCCGGTGGGGCGAAGGTGGCGCCGGACCCCCGGTGGGGCGCGGGTTAACACCAATAACTACATTCCTAAATATTCTGAAATAAACAACTTTTCAATATTTTCGTAAGAAACCAGACAAACAAGGGTAATGACAGAAATTGATGAGCATAATCCCGAAAAGAAAAATAGGTATGAAAGGTTGAAAATAACAATAACAGAGTGAGCCAAGGCGATAGATATCTTGGGCGCCTTTTGTCTTGGTAATTTGCTCGTTTACAAGATAGCAAGGGTAAGAAAGTAACTGGATCTCAACAGCATCTGTCGACGGAATAGAGGTTATGGTAACGTTCGGGACACACTACCATATCCCTTGTATCTTTATTCGTTTTTTCGTTTCTTTGGAAATTTCCTGATTAAAGAGTTCATTGATTCGACACCGGGATATAATTGCTAATCATTTCCCATAGAAGATCATTTCTTCGTACTCAAAACGACTGACCTCCAATAACTTCATGTCTGATTACAGAGGTGCAGAAACTTGCCAACTCGGCTACCGGAGTTACGAAAATTAAGGTCCATAATTGTGACAAAACAGCGATCCTGAGACTGTATGGCTCAAGATCAAACCCCATATTTTCGAAATAGAGAATGAAGCGTGTAGGGAATATTTTAACTTAGCGGCTCTGTTCTTCAATTGCACAGCGTACCATTAGTAATACAATATTGGTACTGTGTTCAATTTCTACTAAAACGAGGGACCCCGCTGCAGAAAACCCGCAAACCTTTGTCACAGTTGCCAGATTTTAACATGCAGCCCAATGGGGCTGATTGTTAGTAGTTTGCAGAAAGTTGTCGCCTAGATACCGGAAATGTGACAGTCAATTTTTTCAAGAAATACACGATTGTGGGCATATTTAAGGCATTAACGATAACGCAGATACTTTATCAAGTACTTCTCTGTCCATTTTTTCAGGTTAAGTCATATTTACAGTTTGAGTGTCTTCGATTTATTGGCCCCTATTTTTTCGAATTTAGTATTAAGTACGCCTAAAAGCTACTAATAAAAGTACTAAATGAGTGAGAAAATAAACATAGCAGGGCAGCTTTTCTACTTAAACTGCGCAACAGCGACAAGACAAGTTAGAAATGTTTATGTGATGTAGAGCCTGCCAAAAATTTAAACAGGCGAGAAGCCACTTATTTTGAGGGCATATTCATTAGGTATATTTAAGATAAGTGCAGGCTAAAACTAGCTAGAATAAATATTGCTGCCCATGGCTAATCTAAGATGAATGTAGGCTATTGTAAGACTGATGCACTTTCCCATATCAAGCTTGGTTTTTCATTCCTTAGCCTGCTTGTGCCTTAGTTTATTTGTGCCCTAGATTGGTTAGATAGATTTGGAGCTGGAGGAAGTTGGGAGAGTTGGCGCCAGCAACAGGCTGGCAACAACAGTGATTCAGGTGAGTTTCCATGATCAAATTATCATATCAATATTGTACAGATAGCAAATGTGTGCTAATGCAGTCCTCCACAAAGTGTTAACACCAACACTGGAGAGGGGCCTGGGACTAACGTGCACTGGAGGGGGCTGAGTAGACCCCCTTCTTATCTCAGAAAATCACAGCAAATCTCAGAAAGAAATAGACTTCGAAAAACGCTGGTTGGGGGTGTGTTGCTTACTACCAGTGGTGGTAAGCAACGCTCAGGACCTGAACTGCAATGGAGTTAAAGCAGGATTTTGACTACACTGGATCTTTCTTTGGTATGTGAATTCCAATATCTCTGTACCTATTAGGGCAATAGACATAACTTTACATCTATGCAGGCTAGTTGCCTCAGAGTTTTTACTGCAAAAAGGAATGACCAGGCAGGTAATGATCGTGAGTGGGATGCAAATTTTAAGCATTTGATGTGTTTATAAAAATGCTACCTAAGGTCCACTTTACCAACACATTTTAGGTAGATTCAAATACTATGTTGACATTGACATTTTCCCTTTTGTTGATATGTGAGATAGAAGTTTAGTGGGGGGGGGTAGCTGTGGTTAGGGTTCCCAATTGTGTGTACATGTACCCTCCCATTAATAGGTATGTTCCCAATAATGACTATTTTCATGATAATTGCTACATGTAATCATGTGGAAAAGTACCATAATTGGAAACACTCCTTCCAAAAATGTAAACTTCTTCAAAAAGGAAATGCATGTCATTGGGGGAAACTGCAGTCAGAGTTGCCAATAATAGTTATGACCCCAATACTGGAAAAATGACCCATAATTGGAAATTTTCCTTCCAAAAACAAAAACATGATCTATAAATGAAAACTCAGTTTACTACTTTCATGCTGTAATGGTTTGGTGCTAAAACCTTGTCTGCTGCAAAAAGTAAGGGACAGGTAGAGGAAATTCAGCATATTGGAAATAGTATTGAAGTATACAATTATTATTTCCAGCTCTGTGTGACAGAGGAGGCATACGTCGGATTGAGTTTGTGACAGCCAGCATACTTTCTGCACCTCTGTCTGATTACCCGAGTGAATTGAGGTAGACTCAGGTTTAACATCATGCGCACATCAACATTGAACTTCCCGAAATATGGCTCAAAGCTGTTATTATAGCCACGCTACCATATAAGGTATGGGTCATCCTTAATATTTGGTGACCTTAGTTTAACAACACTTGGTCGGATCGAAAAAAACAAGCTATAAACAAAATAAGAATGAATGCTTAAAAAGGCACAAACAAAATTTCCTTCGTGTGAATGTTATAATGTTAAAATACTATACAAAAGATATAGGAGATGGGCCCGGTTACTAAGGGGACCCCGGCCTGGGGCCCCCCGACGGTAGTCGGACCCCTCCTTGTCCGAATCCTGGCTACGCCACTGTGTTCTGAGACTCTATATCAGCCACCCTGGGACCCCCTAAGCCTAGCTGGGGCCCTGAGCTAATCTGGGTACCGCTGTGCTTAACTTGGGCCTCTGATCTGGTATGGGGGCCCTGAACTGTTCTAGCATCATTGAGCTAAGCTGGGATCCGTGAGTTTGAACAAGTCCCTTGAGCTATTTTGAGACCCTACATAAGTCGACCTGGGGACCTCCGAGCTGAACCGGGCCCCTAAGCTAATCTGGCACCCTGTGCGAATCTAGAACTCCCCTGTGATGAGCTTCTAGGGGTCCTGTGCTTATGTAGGGTCCCTTGATAAGCTGGTCCCGAGGCTAATGCACTGGTCTAGGCCCTTGACCTGACTGATCCGGGTTCCTGAGCCATGGTCTGGACCTTGGGGCCCTCCGAGATAATTTAGCGGTCCCTGGGCGGCATACGCATAGGAACTGGGGGTCAGGGAGATACTGCCCCCCCTTTTTGAGGTGGGCCCCCGCAACGAATATACAACTATCAGCAACTGTACTATAGAACAAGAAACCCAAACGGGCCCGATAGCTTGTCAGGGAACGTTCAAGTTCGGTAGTACGCTGCCTGCAAGCCCCTGGAGGAGGAGCGCTTCGTAAAAAAAACCAAGACACCTACTACCCGAGTGTTTCCAAATGAGTCCCGAGAACTGGGCCCAATCAAACTCCATCCCAATCCCAACACAAAATATGAATCGGACACGGACCCCGCACCAAATGCCGAGCAACAGTCGTCCCTGAGCCATCGAAAGGCGCGACGTCTTTCGATGCCAGGGTTATATGGCGTCGCCAACTCTTTCCCTGTTGGAGGGGTTTCTTGGGAGTCAAATTGCTCCTTGCACAAGGAATATGCTGTGCCTTAAACCCGAGTTGGTCGCGTGGAAAGCAAGGTTGCTAACCACTCTAACACCATGCCCACACCTCCTCGGCATCACAAAGCTGGCCATCAATTACCTACATTGCACTTGCAGTTATGCTGGAACTCTGCATTTTAGGCATCGAAATATAGCTAGGCGTATTTATTGTGATCAGGCTTCACCTAAATCAATCTCTAATGATGGCAAGAAGAGATCTGTAATAACCTAAATAAATGTTCCCATTTTCGTCATTGAATAAGCAAATACAAGTTGATTAGGCATAGCGAAGTGAGGCTATTTGGTATCAAAGCATTGTCTGTTGTTTTCTAAACAGTTCTTAATTTTGTAAATGTGATGAAAAGGGCCTAAACATCTGTAAATATAAAAACGCGCTCGTGGTACAAAATGATTGAAATCCTCCAAAAAAGCTTAAAAATGTATTTCGTATTTGAAATGGGTCTTGGTAAAAAACAAAAAAATGTTTTTTTGGCGTTTTACTATGATTTATTAGATCATAATAGGTACAAATTGAAAGCATAGGGCAAAATTTAATTTCTCAATTCTCCATATATTGACATCCTTGTGTGCATGCGTGCCTTATTGACACCAAACGAGCTAACTAATTTCTTTATAATTATGGGCCCCCATGGACTGGGGCCCCCCTTGAGGTGGGCCCCCTCTAAGGTTGGCCCCCCCCACTTTTCAAACCGTTCCTACGCCCCTGTAAGGTCATATGAGGGAAGGTCCCACACAACGTTCTCTGAAATTTTGACTTCAAGTTCATTCAAGGTCAACTACATATGATGTAAAAATATGACATATTCCCAAAAATGTACAATATAATTGGCACTATATCAGCCTTTAGGTGAGAAAGAAGGGTTTGGCCTTGAAACAAATATTTGAACTTGACCAGCGACCTTGATTTTGACCTTGAGTTACGTTAACTATGAAGTCATAACAAAATATACTTCATACTGAATATTACCATCTGACTGGAATACTGGGGTCAATGACCTTAACCAGTGACCTTTGACATTGACCTTGAAATTCATGTGGGTTGACCTTGACATATAGTCTGATTATGTGACGTTTTGACGTCACTACTCGGTCTACAGTGCAGCGGAACTGGTGCAAACGTGCAGAGGTCAGAAAAGGTAATTGGGTCCCCAATGCAGACCAGTTGATGCCCCGAGATGAGAGGAATGTTCCCCAGAGGCAATTATAGCTTGTGGAGCAGAAGCCTGAGCCCATGGCCTTCGTTTTTCACATTCAGGTAATACAAATATAGTATTTATCAGGGAATATCATTCAGAATTAGTTTAGATGGTCTTTAGGCCATCAACAATATTTATAATCCAAAATATTATAATAATCATAAATTTTTGGGGGCTAAAATATATTGTTTCTATATACATATTCCTAAGTAACCTGCGATACTGATTCCAACAAAAAAAGAAAGTTGGAATATGTAGGAAAATTCAAATGTTTTGGGCATATCAATGTTTGACGCACTCGTAAAGGCTCTCGAGCATAACCCAATGTCGCTCAAAGCTTACGCTCAATTGCTTTTAAAGTTTGTTTTTATAGATTTTCTTACATTTGCATTCAAAATCTGTGCTTGAAATTATAATTTGATAATAAATCTATAAATTGTGTGAAAGAAATTGGGTACCATGTTTTTAATAACTTTGCTTCTAGGGTTTCAAAGGTAGTCTAAAACAAACTCAAATACCACAAAATTTGTCAAATCCCCTAATAACTTTAAAAATTACAGGTAGATAAAATGTGTCGTCCCGACAAGAGTAAGAGTGAATCATAGGCGGATCCAGGGGGCAGGGGGCACGTGCCCCCACCCCTGATTGAGCCTCAGCGCCTCCTGAAATGGCCACGGCGCCCCTGAAAGGTTGATGGCACCCCCTGAAATGTCACTTCCCACCCCCCCGCCGCCCCAGGATGCGAAAATCGGCGCCCACCGATAGGATTTTGCGCCCATCTGACAGGTTTTGCTGGTCAAAAGTGGCGTCCCCCCGGACCGGATGGC
The DNA here is from genome assembly GCA_034440635.1 of Lepas anatifera. Classification (NCBI taxonomy): domain Eukaryota; kingdom Metazoa; phylum Arthropoda; class Thecostraca; family Lepadidae; genus Lepas; species Lepas anatifera. Next base: position 99,569 of record JAOTON010001269.1, read on the forward strand.
ACCCCTGGAAGTGCCCCCCCACATCGGCAATCCTGGATCCGCCTATGGAGTGAATAATTGATTTCCTTAAATTACATTGTCCAATCGCAAAGTTAAGTTTATTTTTCCAAATTATAGAATTAAACTGACAGGTTTAAAATTTTACCAGGCCTCAGCTAGGTGACAAGAGCTTTCGAACGCCAGCCTCATTTTTTATTTAGCTTTCCTAGGAAATGGGATACGGAGGGGGCGAAATACGCCCCCGGCGGGGCGTGTCATGCCATGGACCCCACCGGGGCGCGTGTTAAATATGGCCGAGTAGCGTTTTCCGACAACGAAGGGTTCCCCAGACACCTTCGAAAAATGTGTGAGGGCACTTTAGGACCCCTCCACTGCACATGTTAACATCATAACATTAGAAGTAGCGGTGGGGGCAGCCCGTGACTTCGGCCACCGGACTGCTATAGAAATTTAGCTGAACAACGTGCAGAGTTTACTCCGATATGTGATGTGTCCACAAATTCGCAATTTCGTTTATCGTCGCGGTTCTTTTAATTTGGACATCTTCGTCGACTGGTCCCTGCCAACTGCGTGGTCATCTGTTTCGTCGTCACTTTTCCTGAACTTTGACTTAATCCATTGGTTCACAGTCCGCTGCCTCAGCTGTTTACTGACACAGCTTCCGCAGGCTCTTCTGGTTACACCAAGCCAACGACCTATGTGCCGTAACATATGCTGCCAACCATACATCGCTGCGGACCAATCACAGCGCAATTCTATGTCTTCTCCGTGTCTGTTCTCGCCATGACATTGGAGGGGTAAGGAATTTTCTATTGTATTTCAGAACAATGGTCAAGTAACAACCAATCAGCACATTAACACTCGCCCCACCGGGCCATCGATGGCCCCTTTAAGATTTTTTCGAGATAGCAGAAAAACGACGAGGCGCAGCACCGCGGCTGGGGACTCTACCTCTCACCCCATCATTTTCCCATTATCTCTGAATTTTTTTTACTCCGAGTCACCCAAGGTTAGGTCACCAGGCGAGGTCAACCAAGGTCACCTCACTTCAACTTTTGAGCTCTATAAGAGCTACATTTCTTTGTCGATTGATTGGAATCTTCCTACACTTCATGACCCCTCCAGGGTCTACAAGATGTATATCCGGGATTTTTTCGATTTCGTGACCTGAGGTCAGGTCACGAGGTAACGTCTCCCATTGAAAAAGCATGGGGAAAGCTGTCTTATGATCTAGAAGTCACAAACACGATTGCAAATGCTCGACGTGCTCAGAAAAGCGTTCTTGGACACCCTTTCATGGATCCCAGAGCCATATTTGCGCTTTGACTTCTTCGAGGTCATCCAAGGTCACCAGGGGTCAAAAAGTATTTTGACAATAACTTTTGACCTAATTAATCTAGAGCACTGAATCAAACATCATCATGTATATATATATATATATATATATATATATATATATATATATATATATATATATATATATATATATATATATATATATATATATATATATATATATATATATATATTGATACCAAAACACGCGAAAAATGGTGGATAGCTCATACAAATTAATGACGAATGTTTGGGCCCTTTTGAAGCTGTCGCAGGGGCCCTTTTCGGGGCGCCGCCCTCCCCCCTGAACGAAATCCTGGTTACGCCCCTGACGGTGCCTACAGCTGGATGACTCACGATCGCGGTAGTGGAGTGGTCAGTGCAGCTGTATCCCACGCAGCCGACCCGGGTTCAAGGCCCGGTGGCTTCCCTGAACAAGGAGCAAGCTGGCTCCCGAGAGACCCTTCCAACAGGGAAAGAGTTGGCGACGCCATATGACAGTTAGTGCAGTTAGTGCGTCGATAAGCCCCAAAAACTATTAGGGTAGCAGCCTAGGTACTCCCCGCCATCCAACGCGCGTGTTATTATTGCTTATTTACCCTGCCTACTCTCCCCCACAAAAAACAGTGAAATTCGAAGGAATCGGGAGGAGACCACAGTTGGTGTATTAACAGCCCACAAAAAACAGTGAAATTCGAAGGAATCAGGAGGAGACCACAGTTGGTGTATTAACAGGTTAACCCGCGCCCCACCAGGGGTCCGACGCCACCCTCCCCCACGGTGGGCATCGATGGCCCCCTCTAACTCCGAAAATATGGGGGTTAGCGCAAATCTGCAAAGTGCATTAGAAAGCAGGTCAAGGTCAAGGTATCGGGTCAAGGTCACGGGTAATTTTTCAAGGTCATACCCTCATTTCTCGCCCAAAGGCTGCTATTGTGTCAGTTATATCGTACAATGTTGGGAATATGTGATATTGCTATATCATAGGTCAGTGACCTTGGATGATCTTGACCTCAAACTGTCAGAGAGCACTGCGTGGGACCTTCTCTCTATGACATGAGTCCGCTTTCAGTGTATTCCCGGATTTTTATTTATCATGGCATTTATAATAGGTCTCCAGCACGGTCTATATTTGACATTCACTACCTTATCTGGCACTGATCTCTCTCTCTCTCCCTCTCTCTCTCGCTCTCTCGCTCTCTCGCTCTCTCACTCTCTCGCTCTCTCGCTCTCTCGCTCTCTCTCGCTCTCTCCCTCTCGCTCTCTCGCTCTCTCTCGCTCTCTCGCTCTCTCTCTCTCTCTCTCTCTCTCTCTCTCTCTCTCTCTCTCTCTCTCTCTCTCTCTCTCTCTCTCTCTCTCTCTCTCTCTCTCTCTCTCTCTCTCTCTCTCTCTCTCTCTCTCTCTCTCTCTCTCTCTGAGCCTCCATAAAAGTTAAGCAGTGGCGGATTTAGCCGGTTGGTTTGGGAGGGGCAAACCAAAGTCGAAAAGCAAAAAAATAAATAAAACGTCACGCAGTGCAAAATTTCGCTACAGTATGCCTTTTCGGTAGGATTTTGGGAACTGGAGACGAAAAGCAAAAAACGCCACGGGGTGAAAAATATGGGCTCAAGATACTTTTTTCCTATCCAAGCCCCAATATTTACACTGAACTTCACTAATTCTGTTTGAAGTTGAGAGTTGAAGCACCAAAATCTTGCTTACAAACTAAAAAGGAGTCGGGCAAAAAGGAGGTCGATCGCTTTGGGGGGGCAAAACCATAGTTTTGCCCCGAGCTTTTCCGTTTGGGGGGGCAATTGCCTTTTTGCCCCCCCTGGATCCGCCACTGAAGTTAAGTTTATATCACACTTTACCTATTGCCATAATAGGCTGTCTAGGTACGGCATTCCAAGTCAATGAATTAGTTCATGCTTCTCCTTTTTCCCCACCATCCCCCTCCCGACTCAATTTCCACCAGCTCGGAGTTCATTCCACCCACAAAAAAGTGTAATAACACCCGCAAATTACCACCCATTTATCCATTCTCAAAATTCTTAGAGCTTTACACCGCATCAACTGCGATGGGTATTTCTTTAACTTTCATTCTAACTTGTGTGCACTCGAGTGGAAAAGAAATATATTGGTATAGCTTACCTTTTAGGGTCATGGCACCCTTACCTAGGGTGTTTCATAAGAAATTAATATCACGTGAAAGTTACGAAAAAATGTAATCCCACATATTTTGAGTGCATATTGAAATCTGTAATTTCTAGGGATTTACCTACTAATTTTTCATAAAGGTATTCCTTATACGATAGACTTGTCCACACTAAAATGCAAAATACATGAGCTGTGCCCTTATGGATATTTTCACAATCACTGAGGTACCTTTAAGTGATGACAGTTGTCAGATGTGATACTAAAGTACACTCCATGTAAGTCAACAGTCATACGTTTGATACTGCCCATTGGCTTATACACACAGTATTATCAAACTAAATGTTGAATCAATCTGATAGATAAAATTTGGCAAAAATGAAAACAAAAAGGACGTATAAAAATAGTACGACAATTATATTTTCCAATTGCAATATCATTCATGTCTATTTTAATGAGAATATAAATAACTTCATGAACCTGTAATCTTGAGTTAACACGCGCCCCGCCGGGGTCCCTTGCATGACGCGCCCCGCTGGAAGGGGGGGCGTTGTTCGCTCCCCTCCGTATCTCATTTCCAACGAAAGCTAAAGAAAAATTACGGGCGGTGTTCGAAGGCTCTTGACAAGACGAAGATATTTTATACGAATAATTTTTATGTCAGGTCAATATTGAGGTCAGTATAGGTCAAAGAAGGTTCCATAGACTTACAACAGAGCAGTGTACGTTTCTCTCTAGATCTGTACGCAGTGGAGCTAGAACAAAGATTTATGCAGCATTGGATTCCTCTCGTCGCGGCAAATCGAATGATGTATAATATGACCTTGCTAGGTTGGTTAACTAGTGAAAATGACCTGACCTCGAGCTAGGTCAGGGTCACAGGGTGACCTGGTATGGTCATGTTGCATATTAATCGACTCCCCGTGACAATATAAGCATAATGCAAGAAAATGGGAGCTTTATCTCAATTCGGTGAGAAATTATTGGCAAAACAATCACTCTATGCTCCTTGACCTGACATGACCTTTGAGAGGTCAGATGCTAAAAACTCAACGTTATGGTCAAGATTGTGGTAAGAATATACGGTTTGAGGATTTTCAGTTTTATCTATTTACTGACAACTAACCCATTCTATTTTTCACCATAGACTCATAATGGGGTGACCAAAAAATTGACCCCACCTTATGTCAACAATATCGAATTTCCAGGATAGCAGATTTGTAGAAATTTATAATCTCATCATATCGTGAAAGTTTAAACTTGATCGGGTCGCTGATGTTCCCTAAAGCGCCGCTTCAAACTCGTGATTTTAGGTTTTGACGTCGGGTCACTTGACCTTGAATAACTCCTTGACCAGACATGACCTTACCTAAAAATGTCTTCAGATGTGTAAAATTTATCAGGGATAAGGTACTGTAAGTTCCGTTGTTCTGCGTATTTTTATTTTTGCATTATCTGGGGGAAAACAGGAGGGGGACGATTTCCCCCCCAGCGGGGTGCGTGTTAAACTGGATTGGTCCGCGCAACTCGCTTCCACGAAGCCGACCTGGGTTTAAGGCCCGTTGACTTCCCTGAACAAGGGGTATGCTGGCTCCCGAGAAAACCTTCCAACAAGGGAAGAGTTAGCAACGCCATATAATCCTGGCGGTTGGCGCGTTGATAAGACCCTCAAAATTAATATCCTGTTGTGTCCAGCCATAAACAACCAAACATTTCATGATGACATTGGTCCAGTGATGACAAAACCAGGGGAGCTAGAGTGCCTGTGGTGTCTCGGACGATAATACACATATTCTGAAATTATATCAAAAATTGTGAATTATGTATTTATTTGAATATACAGTCTTTGACCGTGAATTTAAATGTTTTAGTTGATCATATGTAAGCTCTATTAATCATTTTTTACTGACTAAGTATTTGCGCATTTGTCAAAAATGGGCCAGTCCGTACACTTCCGGCTATGAAGCGGATAAAACTATTGATAGATTTCGCAGTGCTGTGCCGAGGAGTTTGATAATAATTTGAAAAGCTGTTAATTGACCTGGCTCTTCGAATCGTACTATAGTTTTTATCGAGCCAAGCTTTTAGTGAGCAGTGCCAAGTAAATTTTCATGAGCAGCCCAAGACAATGTGGTTGAAGGCATTACTCATAGCTCTAGCACTAAAGAAGGCAATCAAATTCCAGAGTGGTCAACAAGACCAGGGCCTGGTCTCTTATTTCTTCACATGGCGGTGAGAAATTCCAGAGCATGGCCTACTTCCACAAATTCTGTTTACTATAAATCATCCTTCATAGCTTCTAGTTGGAGGTACCCTTGATGAAGTCGGAAAAACATTCGATGTACCCGTTTCCGTAGTTTCCAGACAATTACAAAAAATTGCAAACATCTGACGTATTCTCCGTAACGCTTTTAGTATATAAGTAGATAGCCACGACAGATCACGACAGATAACGACAGATATCACAACTTCGGTGATGCATCCTCTGCTGCCACTGCTGCTGGCAACCGCCGGCCTGGCGTCCACCGCCTCCTCCCACGACGTACCTCTCACAGAGGAGATCGGCACGGTGAGCATGCTGCAGCGCCTGGAGGAGCGTCTGATCCAGCTGGCGGCGCGGCTGGAGACGCTCACCCACACGGTGGACACGCAGCTGGCGCAGCTGGACAACAGCGTGCTCCAGCTGTACAAGGAGGTGGGCAGCAGTCGGCTGCAGGAGACGCTGGCTGAGTTGCGGCAGGCGGCTGTGCTGCCCAACCTGACGGACGTGATCAGCAGTCAGCTGCAGCGGGCAGAGCTGCAGCTGCAGACACAGCTGAACGACACGCAGCACCGACTGACCAGCCTGCTGGAGGAGGCCCGACCAGCTGCCGAGCCAGCCACCGCCGCCGCCACCACTATCGTGGTGGAGAAGTGTAGCTACCAGGACCAGTTCCAGACGTCTGACGAGTGGCGGCCGGCCGACTGCGCCGCCATCCAGCAGCGGCACCGACGCAGCGGCGTCTACACCATCTTCCCGCCCGTGTGCGGCAACGGCGGCGGCATCCGCGTCTTCTGCGACATGGAGACGGACGGCGGCGGCTGGACGGTGCTCATGCGACGTGCAGACGTGCCCGACCACCAGGACTTCAGCATGGGCTGGCAGAGCTACAAGTGGGGCTTCGGCAACCTCAGCGGCGAGTTCTGGCTGGGCAACGAGTACATGAACCTGCTGACCAGCATGGATCAGATGCAGCTTCGCGTGGATCTGGGGGATTGGGAGAACGGCACCGCGTTTGCCAAGTACACGCCGTTTTCAGTTGGTAGTGAAATACAAAAATATGTTCTGACCATTGGAAAATATGAGGGAACGGCGGGAAATTCTATGGCCCACAACAATGGGGGAAAATTCTCCACAAAAGAGCAAGACAATGATGTCCACAAGACATTCTGTGCTCGTGACTATCAGGGTGCTGGGTGGCACAGGTCGTGTTTCCATCAAAACCTGCTCGGGCCGTACCAGCAGAAGACTCTCAAGAAAATGTGGATAGGAGTAGTATGGAAGGACTTTAAAGGAGAGAAGTACTCACTGAAGCACGTCGAGCTGAAAATGCGACCGGTGAACTACATGACTTGGTGTCACAAGCTAGCAAGAGAGGGGGTGTCCGAGTGAGTGTTTAGCAACTACCTCACAGCACATCGTAATCTCGTTTTTCGCTGGAAATGGGTGAAATGATTTGTGTCCGTTACTTTTCATCCTATGAGAACAGATTGCCTGTCAAGGACCGCATAACTAACAATGTACGAACGTGATATTAATCGATGAAGCATTGCGCTGATAATGCGCTACTCAGCTCGAACCATATGAGTCACTGCTCTTTTTCTTGCTTTCTAAAAAAATATTATGTTTAATATTAAGCTTCATCGCCATCTTGTAGAACGTCTGTTTTGCGCGAGTGAAGATCGTTGTCAAGATGGTACAGTGACCAAATAAAACATGTTCGAAACAAGTGACCTGATTTTCGAATTGGTTTACCAACATTACTCTAGTCGGAGATATCCGACCAGCAGTGAGCCCACAGGCGTTGGTGTATTAACACGCACCCCGCTGGGGGTGGCCGAAATTCGCGCCCTTCCTGGTTTTCCCCAGATAGCTTAAAAACAAACAGACGCAGAACAATGAAACTTACAGCAACTTATTCCTGATCAGTTTTACTCATCTGGCCAATTTTTTTAGTTAAGGTCATGTCAGGTCAAGGAGCTATTCAAGGTCAAGTGACCCGACCTCAAAACCTAAACTCACGAGTTTTAAGCAGTGCCCAGAGAACATCAGCGAACTGATCAGTTTAAAACTTCCGAAATATGATAAGATCATTAGGGTCTACAAATCTGCTATCTCGGAATTTTTATATTTTTTACCTAAGGTGGGGTCAATTTTTTAGTCACCCCGTTACAAGTCTATGGTGAAAAATTGAAAGTGCTCGTTTTCAGTAAATACTGGATCGATGAAGCTGAAAATCGTCACACCGTGTTTTCTTACCACGATCTTGACCTTAACCTTCGCCCGGGTGGGGGTCTTTTTAGATCCCCCTCGGGTTTTTCCAAAGAACTACAAAACGGCGGAGCGCAGCGACGTCAAATTTAGTCTAGTTGTTTTTTCATCATTTTTACATCTTTTCTGAAAATTTTAGCTCAAGGTCATATCAGGTCAGGTCATCAGGCCAGGTGAAGTGACCTCACTTCAAAAAATGCTTAGGACTGCATAACTTAAAGGAGGGTTAATCGATCAAATTGAAACTCATACCACATATTGGGCCCACCAGGAACTACAACATATGTCCTGGGATTTTTACATTGGTGACCTAAGGTCATGCGCAGAGCATGACCTCCCCATTGTAAATATTTGGGGAAAATCACGAAATGAGCTTTTTTCAGTAAGTATGAATGAAATCAACTTCAAAAATCGGTTACGACTTTCTCTTAGTCCATTTCTAAAATTGATGTCAAAAATTTTAACCTGTGGCCTTTGAAAGGTCACCTTAGGTCAAATAAGCATGTTTTGGTGTTTTACCCTATAAATTTTGAATAATCAAAGATATAACTTATATTTTGTCACCAAAGTGTTTTTATAGTCACTGCAAGTCAAATGATATACATCATGAGTATACCACGTCAAGTTGGGTCAGACCGTTGACCTGGGTCAGGTCAAATTTTAAAATTTGACCTGGCATAACAATATTATATATCATTCGATTTGTATTGACGAGAGGATTGCAATGGTGCATCAAGTATGGCTGCATTTTGCTTGGTTTGGAAGTTATTAGCGAAAAAGGAAACGCCTTTATGCATGGGTGGCTGCTATGGACATTTCCAAGAACATTCCCAATATTCAGAGACCTGTAGCTCTCTAGGCTTTGACCTGACCTGAAAATCATTTCAACTGTAATGAAAGAGCAGCTCAAGGGCTTTTGATTGGCATTAAAAGAGTGTTTCTAGCTATCATAGTTTCTGAGATATATGAGGTTTTCTTAATACACCTCAAATTAGCGATTTTGACCTATTTTGACCTCTGGTGACCTTGATATTGCCCTGACGATAAAAATGACCCGAGTCTTTTCGTTATCATTTTTGAAGAGCTTTCGATTGCCGTTTTGCGCTTTTTTCTAGCTATTTTAGTTTTTTTAGATCGTGGGGTCCCTTTTAGCCATTTTTTACCATTTAAACCATGTATTTTCCATTTCTACACATACAACCGAATATGAACACTCACGACTGGTACAAATGCCACAAAATGGTGGCATGAATCTAGTGACCTCTCGTGTGTACATTATGCTGTGAGCATGAACACAGCCGCACCGAGCCCACCCCGCCCCACCCGCCGCTCACGCGCCATCAGTAAAGGAAAACCAGTCATTCGCATGTCCTCAAATATTTGAGTGCATAGTAAATCGCTTTGAATCGAATATGAATTGTTGATATGCTTTTGCAACTCGAATATCGATTTCAGAACTCGATTCGCATTCATTCATAAATAAGTCCATTTTACTGTATGGGGAGAGAGACAACCCGGTCTGCGACCTGGGCTAACGCCCCACCGGCGCAGAGGCCGCATGACAATGTGCTGAAAGCTAACCATATTTCGTTCTTAATATATCTCTTCTAAGCCTGCAAGTCGTTTTATCATTCTTTTCTTTAAAATAACCAATAAAGAGTACGTGGTCACCACCGGATTCGAACCGGACCTACCTGATCAAGAGACAGGGCCTCTAACCACTAGACCACCGCGCCACACTACTCATCCTCCCACTAGCTGAACAGCTGTGACCCGTCAGGAGGTCACTGGCTAGTACAACTCCGCCGAATATGCCGGGCCGCTGGCGGGGTGCTTGCTTGTCCCGAAAAGGCACGATATAAAGGTGCTTCTGAAGACGAACCAAACATTCTTTTGGGCTGAAATTAGTTGTATCGTTGAGCTAGGATCGTAAGCTAGCTTCATGCCAAATTACTTCCACTTCCATCCATTTTAAGGACTTGAAACCATGGTGAGAAGCAAAGGTGGTCCGAGAACTTTAGCATCTTGTAATATATTTTGGACTAATTACTCGAAGCCATTAGAGATAGGTGGGTAGTATAAGTGAGCGAAATGACCGCATACTTTCCTCTTCGCCATGTCGTTCTGGTTTGTGAATGACATGAGCTTGGAATCAGGAAGATGCAAATAAAAAGTTTTTGACTCAATTTCTATTTATGCCTATAAAACAAAGAATTTCCATTCACAACTTCCATCTCCAAATATTATCAGGCGGAAGCAATGTTCTTTCATTATTTGAAATGAAAACTCAAATCGGTCAATTAGATTGTGAGATATTAACGTTGAAATGAAATGAACCAAAATTCAGTCTTCCGGAAGAACTGTAAAAGTAGGTCAAAATTTTGCTTTTGCACTCAAAACTATGCCTAACACTACAAAATTTTCCTAGCTACCCCTAGGTAACTGCCTTTCAGTAACTGAGGCCTGTCTTCTGACATTTCGAGCGCACAAGTCGGCCATCAACTTTTAGCAGGTTTTTGCTCGCATGAGAAAAGCCGCGTTTTCGCGCAATATATATTGTCGGATCAGCTCAATTCGTTTTCCTAGCTGGCCCTTGTTATCTTTCGAAAGGACATAAATTTCAAGTTCGTAGGTTAGAAGTAAAAATCAGAAAAATATAAACAGAAAAGTTTGAGCCAAAATTTCTCAAAACTATTTTGGATTTCGACTCGGGGCTTCAGTTTGGGTGTCTGGAGCAGAAGGGCTATCACCCTACAAAATTCCAGAGCTCTGACATCAATTCTCAGGACGGACAGACGCCAACAACAACAGAATAGAGCCGCTTGAGAAATCTCAATGCGCTTCGCTCCATGGATTTCGTCATGCGGCTCTGACAGACCACGCGAGACCCGTCTGAGCGGCCAGAATAGAGCCGCTTGAGAAATCTCAATGCGCTTCGCCCATGGATTTCGCATGGCTCTGACACATCAATGTTTAAATGAGAAAGAGTTCTAAACACCTTAAGCCTGGCCTCAGTGTGAAGTCTGCAGTGAAGGGTAAAATGCTGTTTAATGGTAAAACAGTTTCTTCTGCTTCGCCACAATGGCATATGGGGGTTTCGGTCTTCACATACGTTTACATACGAGATACGTTTAAGGCATTGCGCAGGTCGCGATCGGTGACGTTTTGTCTAGTGCGGGGTATCATATTTTTATGTATTCCGGTATCCTTCCGTCTGTCTTTAGTCTGTGGTATAATATTAACGAATGAATTGTACGTCTGGTTGTAAGTGTGGTCCAGCCTAACTCATCATGCAATTTTTTTGATGGTGTTCTGAATGGGGTGCCTGTTATAATTCTTGCCGCTCTATTCTGGAGGATTTGTAGGCGATGAGTGTCGTGAGATGTCAGCTGATTACTGTATATTGAGTCACAATAGTCGAAAAGTGGCAATACATACGTCAAATATAATTGGTTGAGTATGGGCCGAGGAATAAAGGGGGCTATTGGATACAATGGACTGAGAGCACAGTTTACATTCTGAACAATTTTGTTGATATGACGGTGATACCGGAGATCACTGGATAGTGTAAGGCCGAGATGACGGTAGGTATCGACCTTTGCTATCTCCTGGCCTGCGAAATTTAGATTGAGACGTAATGGGTGTTTTGAGGTTGAAAAGGTCTGCTGCACTGTTTTGTTTTTGTTAAAAGAAATTGCACAATTTTGTGCGTGTCTGTAAATTGAATCGAGGTCTTCTTGAAGAGTGTTTTTAACGTTAGCGAAGTTACTACGATTGTACTGTGCAGATATTGAAGTATCGTTGGCATATAGGCATATGTCGTTACTTGTAATGTCTGCTAACTCGTTTAAGTACATCAAGGCGAATAAAGGGCCCCGAACAGACCCCTGGGGGCATCCTGCGTGTATAGTTAATTTTGAAGACAGTATTTGACCGATCCTCACCTTTTGAGTTCGATCTTTGAGGCATGATTCCAGCCACTGCAGTAATTTACCCGCAATGCCAAACCCGTATCTACATTTTAGGAGGAGACCCTTGTGCCAGAATGCATTGAAGTATTTTGCTATGTCCAGGCACACTATTGCAAGGTCATTACCATTATCAAGGGCTTTATAAATATTTTCTGTTAGATATGCTAGTTGTATTTCAGTACCGTGACCGGGCCGATACCCACTCTGCTTGGGGGATAATAACGAGTGGGTTGTTAAATGCTCATAAATCTTACCAAATATGTTTTTTTTAATATTTTAGACAATGATGACAGCAGACTTATGGGTCTGTAATTTTAGTAGCTAGTTGGAGAACTATTATTTTTGAAAATTGGCTGGATCGTGGCTTGTTTCCACAATAATGGAAATTTTCCCTCATTCAGGGATTTGTTGAAAAGTGCGGTAAGTGGTTCGTATATTAGTATTGCCGTTAACTTCAAAATACGAGGGGGAAGTCCGTCGGGACCTGAGGATTTATTGATATTGAGTGAGTTTAGTTGGCTCAACACTTCTTGTTCGGTGATAACGATGTTGTTTAAAGGAGGGTTGATTTCCCTGTTTGTGTCCATGTGAGGCTGGGACTGATCATCGATTTGTAGCATGGATAACGAAGCGAAATAAGTGTTTAGTAAGTTTGCTTTCTCTGTGTCCTCGAAAACTAAATCGCCGGAGTCATCGACCAAAGGGGATGTGTTGAAAAGTTTCTGCCGTCCTATGATGGTTTTAAGATATTGTGATATTGAGATGGGTTTTGTTTAAACTATACTGGGAGGCTTACCTTACATTTGATGTAACTAGTTTTGGCTTGCCTTGTCAAATGCGTCGCTAAATATCTTCGCTAATATCTAAATATCACCCTCCACCTTTCCCAGTCTTCCCCCCTGTCACGCTTCTTAGCCAATTTAAATAGGCGATTACGTTTGCGAATGCTTCTTAACCCACGCCCCACCGGGGGTCCGGCGCCACCTTCGCCCCACCGGGAGGCCATCGATGGCCCCCCCTCTAACTCCGAAAGTATGGGCGTTAGCTCAAATCTGCAAAGTGCATTAGAAAGCTCGCGTGAATTTTGTAAGAAATTACTTCGCATGTTTTAGCGCTCAGGTCGATGGTTTGACCTCCAGAGGTCAAATTAGGTCAAGATCGGCTATTTTCACTCAAATATGCAATGCTTAAGCAAACTGGGCATAACTCTTGTACCATTAGAGCTATTGAGATGTGGTAAAGTACATTGGATAGGAAAATGTCAGACCTTTTCCTGCTATGTTGAACGTAATGACCTCCCGCCAGTGGTTTTACCTCCAGAGGTCACCTCGTGACCTAAGATGACCTGAGGTCACAAAAGGTCAGGAAGTGACCTTGTCGTATATCAAACGAAAGCCAGTGACGAGACATACACGATGGTGTTTGATTCAGCGCTCTAGCTTATATAGGTCACAAGTTATTGTCAAAATACTGTTTTTGACCCCTGGTGACCTTGGATGACCTTGGAGAGGTCAAAGGGAAAATATGGCCCCTGGAATCCGTGAAAGTGTGTCCAAGAATGCTTTTCTGACAACGACGAGCATTTTCAATCGTTTTTGTGAATTTTAGATCACAAGACAGCTTTCCCCATGCTTTGTCAATGGGAGAGGTCACCTCGTGACATGACCTCAGGTCACGAAATCGAAAAATCCCGGATATACACCTTGTAGACCCTAAAAGGATTATGAAGTGTAGCAAGTTTCAAATCGATCGACTTCGAAATGTAGCTCTTACAGAGCTCTAAAGTTGAAGTGAGGTGACCTTGGTTGACCTCGCCTGGTGACCTGACCTTGGGTGACCCGGAGTAAAAAACTTCAGAGATGGTGGGAAAATGATGCAGTAAGAGGTAGAGCTCTCAATCGCGGTGCTGTGCCTCGTCGTTTTTCTGCTATCCCGGAAAAACCTTAGGGGGGCCATCGATGGCCCCCGGTGGGGCGAGGGTTAAAGGGAATGTGGCACCTTCACAACGTGATTTTAACTGAGATAGCCAAGTTGTAAAGCAAGTCGGAAAACCCGGTAATCCATATTTAATTTGTCTTGGAACTCGATATTTCCGTAGAAAAAAGCTAAAACCTACCTGACACCAGCCCCACATCAGCCCGTCGCCGGGCAGCCATTGTTGTGAGCTGCTGGTGTGACGACATATGCTGACGTCACGATGAGTATCAGCCAATAAAAGCTCTTGAAGCGTTTCAAGTATGGTAGTGGTTGCCAGATCGTGGCATCATCCACAGGCTGATATTTATTTATTTTTCTAGAGGAGTATTTTTAAAACAAAATATTGAGCTTATTGTACGTTTTTCAGAGAAATCATGAGTGGTTTCATTATTTTGGGCTAAAAGTACGCCTAATTTCACTAAATTCCAGGATTCGACCAAGGTGCCACATTCCCTTTAAAACCTCCGACGTCACCTATGGTTTTTTGCCCATGTTGATCTTTAATTACTTTTTTGGTACAGCCGTATTCGCTGCCTGCAAAATAGCGATTGTAAATTCATATGTGGCTTCATCAATGTTCTTAGCGACAATTTCATTCCAGTAAACAGCTTGTAAGGTTTCAATTAGCAAGTCTATATTCATATTCTTATAGTCCCAGATTACTTTGTAGTGTTGGTGCTGGGGTTCTGTTTTATGTTTAGTGAGACAAAAATAGGGTCGTGATCTATACGGGAGAAGGGAGATAAAGTGCCACTTTCTTTAACCATCGACAGGTTGGATAGAAAAATAAGATCCCTTAAATTATTCACCTGATTTTCTCGTCTAGTTGGTTCTGATATTAACTGTGTGAAGTTAGCAGTATTCATAACATCTTTTATTTTCGCATCAAACGGAGAAATGCCGCTGCATTTGCCAGAATACGATTGATCTAAGAATATGTTACCGACGTTCATCTCACCAGTCACTACAATCGCTGTTGGCAAGTATGCTTCGGCTCCGCCCATACTATCAATTAGCCTGTCCATGAATTCTTGCTGCCGATCAACTTGAAGGATAGGCAGGAGAAATAGATACACAGCAAATTATTAAAGTGATTCTCTGTGTTTTAACTATTACCCACTTTTCGCCGTCGTTTTCTAAAGCTTGAATTCTTTTGCCAGGAAGGGTATTTTTGGCATATATGGCAACACCTCCTCCATGACGATTTCGGTTTCGTAGCAGTGGAGTGTGGAAACCTGGTAGCTCAAATAAACTTGGGTCAACTGTATCGTCTAGCTTGGCTTCTGATAACGCTAGTATGTCAATTTCATTGGTGATGATAAAATGATGGAGCTCTTCAAGTCTGTAAGGTGCTGTAATACTATAAATATTAGTGTGCGCGATTTTGAGCTGGTCTAGGGGCCCAGGGCTTGTCTCAATATCTTGCATGGACAGGATAAGGCCCCCACCAGGGCGAAGAATGGCTCGTACCCGCCACCGGGGCAAGGGTTAAAGTTGAGTTTTTTGACCATCTGACCTCTCAAAGGTCATGTCAGGTCACAGGAGCATACAGTGATTGTTGTGCCAAAAACTTCTCACTGGACTGAGATCAAACTCTTATTTTGCTTGCATTGTGCTTATATTGTCACGGGGGAGTCGATTGATACGCAACATGACCATATCAGGTCACCATGTGACCCTGACATAGCTCGAGGTCAGGTCATTTTCACAATTTGACTGACCTAGCCAGGTCGTATTATACATAATTCGATTCGCGATGATGAGAGGAATCCAATGGTGCATAAATATTTTCTCTAGCTTTGCTGAGTAAATATCTAGAGGTGGAAACGTACACTGCCCTGCTGTAAGCCTATGGAACCTTATTTGACCTATAATGACCTCAATATTGACCTGACATAAAAATGTTCCGTGTAATCTCTCTTCGTCTCGTCAAGAGCTTTTGAATGCCGTCCTTAATTTTTCTTTGGCTTTCCTGGCAAATGAGATACGGAGGGGGCGAAATTTGCCCCCCAGCGGGGCGAGTCATGTAAGGGACCCCAGCAGGGTGCGTGTTAATAACCTAAATAGGAGTCGGGGCAGAAAGGAGGTACAGCTTTGGGGTTTGTCCCGAGCTTTTCCGTTTTGGGGAGGGGGCAAATACCTTTTTTGCTCCTCCCCCTCCTTGATCCACCACTGTCGACGTCCAAGCGCATTGTTTCCGAAACTTTGTTTTACAGACATCCTTGCATAGGATTCAGGATTTTTAATGGGGGAAGGGGGCATAGGCGTAGGAACAGTAAAATTATTGGGGGCAGGCAGGGGCGGACGCAGACCCGAGTTTTGGGGGCCAATCCCATGTCTGCCTCTCCTGGGGGGGAGTGCGAATATTTTTTTGTTCTACAGACCTAGTGTAAACACCTTTTTTCAGTGCTCGACGGACCTAGTATAATCTACCTCTCCAAGAACATAATCGCTCTCCAGGGGGGGGGTGGGAGCGAATATTTTTTTGCTCTACAGACCTAGTGTAAACACCTTTTTCAAAAATTTCTCCGGCGTTTGGAGGGGCCAAAAGATAGTTCACCCCCTCCAGCGCTTTGGGGGCCAAGACCGGAATGCCCCCCCCACCACTGCGTCCACCAATGGGGCCAGGGCCGCTAACATAAACGTGGACCATGCTTTGAAAAAGCTTTGTTTTGTGGAAAAATATTGGCCCTGGCGCAACCAGGGGGCACAGGGGAACGTGCCCCCATTAGTTCCCGGGTGCCCTCTGCGAATGAAAGTGCCCCACGGCCACTGAAATGTGGGCTTTCTTTTTGGATGTGCCCTTAGCTCAGAAGGCCCCCTCAACCACTTAACTGTGTAACTCCATTGTGAATTTCCCTCTGAATGAAAGTGCCCCTCGGCCGCTGAAACGTGCACCTTCTTTATAGATGCACCCTTAGCTCGGAAGTGCCCCTTAATCACGTAACTGTGTACATTCGTCGTGAATTTTCTTCTGAATAAAAACATTTCCTCATTTAGGCGTCTACCTAGAATGGTATAGGTTCACTTACTGAAGTGCCCCAATGTCTGATAATTTTAACTGTTGTTTTAACTTTTACAATTGTGTTTAGTTTGAATGTGCCTCTCGATCCGACACGCAGCCAAAGGGATGCAGGGGAAAGTGCCCCTAATTAGTTCCCAGGCATTGGCGGATCTAGAAGCAGCTTTGGGGGGGTCCAAACCACCCATTTGGGTGGGCCAAATCGGGAAAAATCGCGAAACTTTCCCTAATAGAACTTAACGAAGCGGGACATTCCCTTCAAGAGCCCCTAGATCTGCTCTGGGGCTTTAGGCCAACTCAGGGCCCCGAACCAGTTCAGACACTGTAGGTGTTCAGGCACATACACTATAGGCGGGGTAGAATTGGAAAGAGTGTCAGTGATGCGTGATCTAGGCGTTTTTCTGGACGAAAAACTAACTTTCGGCGAACACGTGAACACCACTGTTTGCAAGGCCAATAGGGCCTTGGGCTTACTTATGAGGTCTTTGCAGACCGGTAAAAACGGGCGAGCGTTCAATGAACGGAGCAAAAAATCTGTGATAAGCACATACTGTGCCAATGTTCGATCAATTTTGGAATTTTGTAGCGTGGTGTGGGGTGGAGCAGCTGACGTACACATGAAACGGATTGAACGTGTCCAGCATAAATTTTTGATGTGGCTGTGTGCTCGATGTCGAGTGGTAGGGCCCTCACTCCAGTATGAGGAATTGATGGATATTTGTGGAATGAGCTCTTTAGCGGCCCGACGAGAGCAGATGGATTTGATGTTTATAAGAGATGTCCATCGCCACAAAGTAGACTCTCCATTCTTGCTTTCTAAGCTCCCACTGGCTGTGCCCACCCGGCAGCTCTGCACCAGAGCTACATTTCATGTCATGTACGCCCGGATAAATACCGTCCGAAACGGTTCATTTTGTCGAATACCGAAGGCGGGCAACGCCTTTATAAATGCAAACCGCAATGTAGATGCGTGGTACCATAGTGTCACCGAATTCAAGAAACGCGTTGTTTTATACCTACGTGAGAGGAGATAATGACGATTGACTGTGCCTGTTTCTGTATCGATATTTATTGTTTTAAACCTTTTGACTTCACCTGTCAGTGGGTGCACATGCCTGTTGGTGATTCTGGAAATACACGCATACATACAGACGATCAGCTGGGAAGAAAATTGAGTGCCTATGTGAAGCAGCCCATGAAACCCCAGATGCCCTAGTTTTCTCCGGCAGCAGGATTCGGCCAGACAGACTGAGACACTCCTCAGCGTTTCCCTGGCGACTTTTTTCAACACGCGCATTAATGGGGGTCTGAGCCACCTTCGCTTTGACGGGGGCGGGTACCCCCCCCTAAGATCTCGAGAACCATGGTAGGTAGCGAAAAACGGTAAAAGGCGTTGGGCTGCCCATCCACTTCTCCATCGAAATCATTTCAACCATTTTTTGGTCAGGTCACATTTAAGGTCACGGGGGGTCAAAACATGCCGTCATAGGGATAATATGTAAATTAAGTTTTTCGGCCCTTACAGCTGAACAAATAAAGATAGAGCAAAACGACTTAAACTGTATGAATCATCTCAGCAAGCCGAATCGAATGATATATAATTTGACATTGCTAGGTCAAATCAATGATTTGACCTGGCCTGAGGTCAGGTCAGGGTCAAATTATATAGAATGCATATCATTAGAACTGCAAAGCCCAGGCGAGTCTAATGGAGCTAAAATAAACGCTCTATCACCATCCGTTACTGAGTTATTCCATGAAAACAATTTTTCCCATGTATTTCCAATGGAGAGGTCATGCCTCGTACCTGATCTTAGGACATCGATATCAAAAATACCGAAATATATTTTAGAGAACTTGATGGGGCCATTATGTGATATGAGTTTCAATCGGATAAGTTCACCCTGCTCCGACTTACGCTATCTTAAACTTTTTTGAGGTCGGGTCACTTGACCTGTACTGGTGACCTGACCTGAGATGACCTAACCTTAAAATTTTCATAGAAGTTGTAAAAATGATGAGGGAAAAGGAATGCCAAGTACGGCGGCGCTACGCGCCGCCGTTTTTCTGCTGTCTCCGAAAAACCCGGGGGGCGGGTACCTGCCCCCGTCAATGCGCGTGTTAAGCTAGCAAAAGTGCCCCTTTTCCTCGAAAGTGCCCCTCCATGGTGCTGTCCCCCTCCCTACTAAGGCTCTGGCTGTGCCCCTGCACAAGTTTCCGGGTTATGTTAGGGACATGCAATGCAGGGTCGCAACTGGCCCAAATCAAACAACTATTGGTTTTAGAACGAAATTTTGTTGTGAGCAGGAACTTCGAGATTAACTAGCTAACGCAACTTTTTTCCGTTGTGGTAACACTCATCGTTGCTCGCTTACCTTCTTGCTGAAAACTTTCGGATGTCCATTGTTCTCGTTGCTGTCTCCAGTAACTGGAACGATGATACAAAACAAACGTTTGCACCACGCCTGCCCCAGCGCCCTATTAATTGGTACAGGAAAATAATAAATCGTCGGCTGATATTTCCATTCTCGCAAATCACCGCGGGTTCTCGCACGCCTCCGAGCAACGCGAGATGACGTTTCCGCGCGAGCTCAAAAATTCAGCTGAAGCCATTCCGGCGGAATCCTCCACTCAGGAGGTGCTAGTTGCGGGCGATTAGAACTTCACTTTCATCGGCTAAGTCAAGCCCAGTTAGAGCTTATAGGGCACGGGTCCAATTACAGTTTTCTATGTGCTGGGACACTAATGAATTACTCATTCCTCGTTTATAATGATAAATATCACCACAATCATTTTCAACACAATATGGTTAAATTTGTGGATGAGCATCTACCTCCAAATATTGGGGGGCCAGCTCTATGGTCTGCCCCCCCAACGAGAATATTGGGGGTCCATGGCCCCCCTGCCCCCCGTTCCTACGCCTATGGAGGGGCAGGGGTCGAAAAACATGGCATTTTGGCATTCTAAATGGTGACAGCCTAAGGTGGTCAAGGTGACAAAAACAAACAGACATGTTTCTTTTAGACCAATAGCGGAGTAAGTCACCGAAATTGGCACCTGTGATTTGAATTCGCAATGTTTTAACAACTACGATAATTTAGGGGATATTCATTTGTATTCTACTAACACAAAACGTACCACATTTTGCAGCCTGGGCTGGTGACACATTTATGGTTTGAAATTTTCAATGGTGACGCATTGAACACTTTTCTGACCCCTGTGGAGGGGACCACCAGGGCAGTTGAATAACGGGTACTTCAAAGTTTTGTACCCAAAGTGATCAGAATCATAGTTTGGTACCAGTTTTAGTATAATATACTAGGAATATGCCAAAAATAATACTAGTTTAGTACATTGATATAAGGTAAACACAAACGGCTGCAGCTGGTGACTGTGGTATTTGTTTGTACCCAAAACAGGATGGAGAAGCAGTGCATCACATATGCTATTCGAATTATTTTTCGTGTAGTTTTGTCATGTCGGTATTGAGCAGAGGTGCGATGTCGGCCAGTAGCGTACGCGACCAGTGAATTAATACGACTACGTAGCGGGCATAAGCGGATCCAGGGTCGCAGATCGGAGGGGCATCTTACGGGGGGCGCCATCCATATCAAGGGGGCGGCACTTTTGGCCGACAAAACCTATCATGTGGATGTCAAATTCTATAGCGGTGCGCCGATTTTTGCATCGGGGGGAGGGGGTGAGGTGACATTTCAGGGGGCACCATCGACCCTTCAGAGCACCGCCATGAACATTTGAGAGGACGCTGAGGGTTGATTCATTGTCCCTTTTTATTAGGACAGGGGCGGATCTAGGCCATACGTTTGGGGAAGGCAATCTCAGGAAACATTGCGAACATGGTGTCGTTTCGATGACAATCGGCTGAAAGTGGGTACAATTCAGCCACTTTGGGGACCATGGCAGGGGCGGATGCAGAATTTTCTCAAAAAGAGGCTCGGTTTTCAATCGTAGGAGCCCCCGCTCGTGGTTTCCATTTTTCATAAATTGAGCGTTAAAAGTCAATAAATCATCTGGGTGGTGTGAATTTAAACGTACTTATTAAATAAGGTTTGATACTTTTGGGGGACTCCAGGCCTGCTATTGGGACCCACAGAAAGAATTTATTACAAGGTACAAGCTTAAAATTGTGTTTCTACAAGTTTTACCATTGCAGAACAATAGTTGCACCGTAGTTCAATTACCGAAGTAAAACAACCCTGGTTAAGTCACTAGCATAAAGCAATGCAATTACTACGGAATGACAACCTTGCCTTGTGCCACAACAGTGCGCGCATCATTCATACCTGGTTCATACCTTGCTTGCGCACCAGCGCTGCACTAACTGAATACTAGGCGTTGTAGTGGCATTGTAAATAGCTGGTAGGTAAAGCTAGGGCGTTGCTGCACCCTTGCTCGGCCATTGTCGTTTGACTATGGTTTCGAATACCTGCTCGGGTTATGGTCGCCATCTTGCTTTCTGTTTACCCGTGGCGATACACAGTGGCCTGGCACGCATGCCGTGTAGGTTAGAATAAATGTGACTTATTTTAATCCATCGTGGAACTTTGGAAGCTGTCTGGAATATTTGTCAGTGATCTGCGAGTGGAAAGAATTGGTCTCTGTTCCAATAGTTGAAAAGTGAGGCATTTTGTAATGGTCAATCCAGGTCCAGGTAAGTAGGGATGTGGTTACGTCAGGCATGTATGCCATATTGGTATTAAGGCTCATATTTTCGTGTCAAAGGAGCACAGACTATTTGATCATATGGCTTAGGTACCTGCAGTGGGTGGAACCTAATTGTGTTTGCCCTATGGGCCCGTTTGAAAAATAGGGTGAGTTGAGTTCCAATATGATCTTGTTGGTGTCTTCAGATGGATCGGCGCCTGATGAGTGATGCTGTGTTTTACCGATATGGGTAAGACAACGTGCGGGTTATTTTCTTGCTTGAGAGGTGGCTCAATGCTTACCCTTTTTCTACCGATGGTCTTCCGGTTGCATTTGGGGCCAGAAAACGCTTTAGCTTTCGCATAGAGACCGAAAAGTTCCTTTTGAAGCAGAGGTAGGTACAAGGGGAGGGGTTAAGAGGGCTCAAGCCCCCTTCCACATCATGAAATGTCAGAGTGCCTAAAGTAAATGCGTAGTGGGATGCTGTCTAGACACTATGGCGGGGAGGCGCGAACGCCCAAGCTTCCCCCCGAAATGAAGTCCTGGATTTGCCGCTGTTGTAAAGACGTAATCCGAGTCTCGTCTTACCCTTGTAATAAGCCTTGCAACACCCTTGTTCCCTCCCCGTTACGCACTGGTAAAGCGGTTGTGCAAGCAAGGTTCTAATCTCGTCACGCTCTTGTAGGAAGGCTGCCGTTGCGTACAAGGCGGACACAAGAGTTTGTTCTACCCTTGTTATGGGGTAATCATGACCTAGTAGAGGGCTTGTGGGGACGTTGTCAGCCATTATCTTTGCCATGTAGGTTAACCATAGTTAAGTTACAAGGTTTGTACAACGTCTTCTAGCAACCATTGTCGTACTATGGTTCTACCATTGTTCTACATGGTTTTTCCTTGTATTTCCCTTGTTTTCGTGGCACGGATTTTGAACGTACAAGCTTTGCGTTTTACCCTAGTAATTTTCCATGTAAACAAGGGTCTGACAAGGTTTGCCCTTGTAAAAATTTCTTTCTGTGCCTCCGGGACCAGTATCCGTGGCGTTTGGGCTCCTTGAATTTACCTAAAAACACCCACTGAACATAAAGGGAGCCCCCTGCTTCATAGGCGGATTCAGAATTGCCCATGGGGGCGCCATCCGTTCCGGGGGGCGCCATTTTTGAACGGTAAAATCTATCAGGTGGGTGCAAAATTCAATCGGTAGGCGCTGATTTTCGCATCCTGGGGGGGATAGAAAGCGACATTTTAGGGGAGCGCCATCGACCTCTCAGGGGGCGCCGTGACCATTTCAGGGGGCGCCGAGGGTCGATCGGGGGGCATGTTTCCCCCTTGTCCCCCTGGATCCGCCTATGCCCTGCGGAGGGCCTTTTGCCGTGCTCAAGGCCAGGCTAATGGTACGCGGTCGCCCTCATCACCTACCATCCCCTTAGATCCGCCCCTGGAACATGACGTATTTACTCCTGGATCCGCCTCTGCACTAGGCAAAAGCATCCCTTAGAGCTAAAAGCATGAAGGGCGCAAAGTTGCATGAATTTCAAGCGAATACATTGTGTTTTGCACATTCGGACTCTATGAAAAGTTTGGCCGCTTCTAGGATTCGAACCCACACCTGAAAATGAAACCGAAACATGGGACCGGTTTTCGCCTTCTAGCTCGCTGGTTAATGTTACGGCTGGCGGTTTTGACCCCGGAAATGAAAATAAAAATGTCCTGGCGTTCATTTGAACTGCTTTTCGTGAACCTGCGCGTGGTTAAAGATACTCTCCCGAGGCTCTAGATTGCAAGCTTTTAACATGTGTTCCCTATGGACTAGTCGAAAATGCCAGCCGTTTAGTAGGAAAAACTTTGAGCCCCCCGGGGACCACCTTCCCGGGAGGCGCCATCCAGACCAGGGAGGCACCACTTTTTGCCGGCAAAACCTAGTATCAGGTGGGCGAAAAATTATTTCGGTGGGCACCGATCTTCGGATCCTGGGGGCATGGGAAGTGAGATTTTAGGGGTGCCATCGACCTTTCAGGGGGCGCTGAGGGTCGATCAGGAGTACTTGTCCCCCTTTGCCCCCTCCCCCTAAATCCGTGTAAGCTTCCTTGTCATGAAGTAAAAATGTATGAGGAATTCTAGAGTACTATAAGAAACGGATAGTGTCTGGTAGTAAAGTGTGATACCAGATCGATGCTTTTTCGTAACAAGACGGCGCGCGCAACAGCAGCAACTTTTGCCTTTCCTCCTCCCACGTGCGTCCGCAAGGCCTGCGTGCCTTGCGAGGTATGAGACAATCGAGTGGAATAGAGTAAAATAGAGACAATAGAGACCTCTCTATTACCCTTATAGTGTTAGTAAGTCAAGCTTAGGGGAAGCTAAATAGAGGTTAGGAGTAAAAGTGTCCGCTGAACAGGGGAAGGATCCAGTCTGCAAAGTATGGCAGCTGGCCAGACGAGTCGCACCAGCCATCTAAAATTCTCGTACCACCAGCGTCCAAAAATTCGCACCAATCTGCCACACACCAGGGAAAAAATGCACAAATTCCTACCCCTACAATGCAATACTACCTCAATCATTAGTCAGTTAGTTAAGGACTTTTATAAGTCCCTCTCCTGTGTCTTAATAGTCATTCAGTCATTATTTGTTTAGTTTAAGTGTCACTAACCTCGCAAATTCGCACCAGGTTGATAAAATTCGCACCACTTGGTCCTGTCTCCAAGGGCACTCGCACCGACGAGATCTCGTCGAAAATGCCATACTTTGCACACTGGGGAAGGATTGTGTTCCTTGGAATTTTTATCAATATTATAATTTGTGCTGTGGTGAGGGACCGATGGCTGATTTTTCTAGTAGATACCACTGATAACAACATCTGTGCCTCTTTTACATTCATTATTAGGTAAGGCCAGCTTTTAGTGGAAAATAAATATTGAAGGCTTGTGGGAGTGGCCTAAGATCCTAAAACAGATAATGATGCCTAATATAGTAAGAGAGCTAAAATGTACCCCTCATCAGTCAAAGGGTCAACTTCACCTCACAACTGCCCAGTCTGCAGAACATGGCAGGTGACTCAACGAGGCACTTAGGGCAGCCCAAAGGGGTATTATAATAGTAGGCAGATCACATCTCGCGGTTCAAAAGGATCACATCAGAAGGTCCACTGATCAAAGAGTGTAATGTTCATAGGCTCTACCCTTTGAAAGTTAGACCTTTTGGATAAGAAGTCCAATGTTCGAAAGGTCCAAAAAGGCTTGCTCAGATGCTTGAGAGTGGGGTGCATGATGCTGCAGAGGCATGCTAAGACACATGATAATAGGATGAAATGAGGGTTAGGTTAGGTCAGGTCAGGTCAGTTGTGTATGCCCTTGGTCCCTATTTCCTAGTCTGGGGATATCACCCCTCTTTCCAGATTCTGAGTGCACCTCTGGTCTGGGTACCACTTTGGGAAATGTTTCAGAAATACCCACATTCTGCAAGAAAATCCCCAGAGGTGAAACAGACGGAAGGAGAGAGAGTTTGAGCAGTGTTAAGTGGTACCCAGACCAGAGGCACTCTCAAATTCTGGAAAGAGGGATGATATCCCCAGACTAGGAAATAGGGACCAAGGGCATGCACAACTGACCTGACCTGAACGGAACGGACCTGACCTGACCTGACCTGACCTAACCTAACCTATAACCTAACCTAACCTAACCCTCACCCTCATTGCCTCCTATTATCAGGTGTCTTAGCACGCCTCTGCAGCATCATGCACCCCACTCTCATACATCTGAGCACGCCTCTTTGGACCTTTTGAACGTTTTGACCAGTCTGCAAAGTATGGCAGCGGGCCAGATAAGATGCACAAGCCATCTAGAAATCTCGCTCAAATTCGCTCGTTCGGTCACCCACTATTCGCACCAATCTGCAAAAAAAACGGGAGAAGAATGCACCCATCCCTACTTACACCATGTAATACTACCACTCTCATCCCCCATATAAACTTCCATCCCCCCATAGTGTGTACGTCGTCAGCTTTCCATCACTTATCACCCGGTTAAGCTCAGTCAACCAACCACTGAAGCAACTTTCGACATTACAATTTCATGTCGAATTTCGCCGGAGTTAAGGTGTACTAAACTGCATTTCCTCTCTTGTACAAAGCTTTACTAGACTTTCTAGAGGATGTCTCGCCCATCGCTGTAAAGTGAATTGGTTAGAATACGGCTGCACCTGCGGCAAAAGCAAACCCACCGTATCGTGATGCTGCGCAGCTTGGGAAAGATGAGGCACGACATCCGAAGCCTTTTTTAAATTGATGGCGCTGAGGGAAAACTCAGTTTTCGGTGGGACCAAGGCCTTAGAGACGGGCGAGACATTCACGCTAAAAAAACTCGTTCATGCGATAGTTATGTTCTGCCAAAAGCAGACTGTAAGCAATGAAAAAATGTAGGACTGCTGTCGCTTTAATTGCGACTATCCACATACTTTACCTTTATCCATCAGTATGCAAAACTTACTTTCAAGAACGTACCTACCTGTTTGCAACAAATCTGGTGCATGCAGCGTAATCGGCTTAATTGCTTTGGAAGTAGTTTTCCTTATTCTGTCGGTATTCAGTGTCACCTCCCGCGTACTAGTCTCGCAAATTCGCACCAATCGCTCCTGTCTCGAAGGCCACTTGCACTGACGAGATCGTGCCGTAAGTGCCATACTTTGCACACTGGTGTTTTGACTCCAAAGGAATTGAGTTGGAATAGATTTCTTCTAACTGATGATTATTCACTTTTTTGAAGACCTGCATTTTTACGGACATCTCGAATATATGTGTGTTTATGATTTTCAAATCAAGTTCTGTCTTGAATTCAGGTGTGCTTTTAACCCTGAGTGGCTTACAGGGCTGCTTATTCAAGAAATTTGTGGCATTGACTTGAAAACTGGTGGTCACAGCATTTGATAATGGGAAAGACCAAACCCAGGCGAGATCGTGGCCACCGGCCAAATCCCACGGGGAAAGAAGGGAATGGTGACTCAGAGCCTGGGTCAGGCGCGGGGGATGCTGGAGACGGCACCATCGCTAATCTTGTTGAGCAGGTAATGCAGCCTTGTGTTTTACATCTAGCTTGTGGTCTATAACGGTCTTGTAGGATGTAGTAACCACTCCCTTTGCACTCAAATGCTCTAGTGTCCTCCAGCCTGACTGTGATACAATGTGTTGGGTTTTTTAAGACACAATTATTATGCCTGGTCACAATTCGAGTTTTGCAAACATGATACTTTCTAAGCAAATACACAATTAATCGAAAATCCGGTGCCCAGTATGCAGTGTGCAGCCGTGGGGCTGGCGCCGGGTGGTCCCGTGACCGCTCTGCTGGGGTTGGCAGCTGAAGTCGCCGGCGGCGGAGGAGCGGCTCTGCGGCTGCCTCACCTTCTCGCAGCTGGTGTCGCGCCAGCTGACGGTGCAGGTGCTGCGTACGCACCGGCTGGTGAGGCTGGTGGGGCCGCTGCTGGTGGACCCCAGCACCGACACACGACAGGCGGCCGCCGGCGCGCTCAGGTCTGCCATTCACCTGTCTTCGTTGATTCTAGTGGGGTCTAGATCCTCTCTCCATTGAGAGTCTGTGATCCACCATCATGTTTAACGCCTACGAACGGGGATGCCAGGCTCATTGGGAGAGCGAATGCTTCCTGATACGCGTGTAATGCGTAGCAACTTTCACGCTGCAGCAGAGCGTAGTTTCGCTTCCATGCTTTTGAGTTAGTCTTTATCCATCAGCTTCTTTAGCTCATCTCTCATTGTTTACCGATCAGTGTGATTTTACCGCATAAATTAGTTTATTACAGCGCTATTAAGATCTAGGTCGCTAGTATGTCCGTGTCAAATTGGGACTCAATACCTGCCGAGAGTCTAACATTTTGCCGTTAGGAGCCTGCCAAATTTAAACTCAGGAATGGGTGAAATACGCAGGATTTTGTTCCGTTTTTTTCGTGCGTATGACCTTCAAACAAACTACACGCACCCTCCCCCGTAGAAACCTGAGCGTCAATGGCGGAAAGGAGGGCTGTGACCTGATGCTGGACCAGGATATTCTTACCTCCCTTCTCACCGCCCTTGGCAAGGTAGGGATTGCGTTCCCAGCGCTGAAAATTACTGGTCTTGTGAGTTGGGGCGATTACTGGTATTGTGAGTTGGGGCGGGGTGTGTCTCCTTGGAATATGCACGGCTGGCGGCTACATGTACAGCGAAACTGCGGGAGTTGTCGACTTTTCTGTATTTGCCGTCAAGTGTTAAGTAATCGAACAATGCAGATAGAATGGAGACCTCGCAAAGGTTTCAATAGTTTGCCCGGACGAACCAGTGCAGCGTAATCAAGACAGCAACGAGTTTCATGCTAAACAGAAGTTAAAGTTTGCCATTGTGATTTGGTGTTCTTTAATGTTGTGTAGAACATATGTTTATGTAATTCGCCATACCTCCCTCCCTAACGGCTCTTCAGCATTCAGGTTCAGGATAGAACTACACCATCTGACGGAGCAAACAATGGTTGGTAAACGGAATGGCTTATGCTGTTGTAACTGCTGGAAATAAATTTCAATCAGAAACAAAAATTAAACTGTTCTGTTGTCAATTTAGATGAGGGAGGCTGCATTGGATTTGCCCTCCAGCACTTGTTTTCATTATTTCTGTCCTGTGTTATTTTGTTTATTGAAGGCACGCAAAAAGCTGCCGTTAACAACGAAGCTTTAGGCTTCGTGATAACAAAAGCATCACTGACCACATTTTTGCTGGGTCAGGATCCTTACGATGCGACGATGATTGGGCCATAAGTTTTAAAAGTCCGGCCGTCTTTGAACATCTCCTTTTATTTTTCCATAAACATACCTATCATTAGAATTTCGGCCCGTAGTGTTTGAAATGTATTACGCCTAGCACCAACGTAATATGAGGGGACATGACGAGATACGCTTTGGTCGAGAGCTTTTCTAGGCACTTACCAGGACAGAGGGGCTATTCTTCTGAATAGTGCCTACGAGCATGCAATTCAGAGTTGGCTTACGTCGTCCACACCCCACTCACAACCACCCCGCTGGTTGTCTGTGTTTCAGTTCGGCACCGACTGGAAGCCGCAGCGGAAAGTTGAGAAGGGAACAGTGCTTTTAGATGCCGAATCAGAAATATTTGTGCAACTGACGAACCTGCTGTGGAATCTCTGGTGAGTTTTCCTTGGTAACTGCCAAATAGTGGATCCTAGTTGTGTATTGATTTAACCATTGCTATGGATAAGCTGTGTGGGACTTCTCGTGAACGCTCTTTTATTTCTGTACTACGCTGTATTCATTCTGTCCTCTCCCGAGCCTGTCTCATACCCCAGCTGTATGTTGTCCTTCAGCAGGCTTGGATCGTGCAGAGTTCGCTGGCTTTGTTGTGTGACTTTCACCAGCCGTATCACGTGGGGTTCATCAGCTGTGTTTTGTGGGGTTCGCCAGCTGTATGGTGTAATGTATACCGGCTATGTTGTGCAGCATTCACTAGCTGTGAGGTGTGACATTCACCAGCAGCTGTATCGTGAAACTCACACCAGCTGTGTCGTGTGACGTTCATCAGCTGTGTCTTGTGACATTCGCCAGCTGTGTCGTGCAGCACCTGTATCGCCCAGCTCTCAGCTGTGTCAGTAACGTACACCTGCTGTGTCGTATGACTTGCGTCTTCACTACCGCAGGGGTGGAAAAACTAACCATTTTGGCATTCTTAATGGTGACAGCCCAAGGTGGACAAGGTGACAAAAATTAGCTGATATGTTTCCTCCAGACGAATAACGGAACAAATAGCCGAAATTTGCACATGTAATCTAAGCTCGCAATGTTTTTCAACAACTAAGATGGTTCAGGAGTATCCCTTGGCATCCGGCTAACTCAAAACGTGCCACATTTTGCAGCCTGGGCTGGTGACACATTTATGGTTTGGCATTTTCAATGGTGACAACCTGAACACTTTTTGGCCCCTGCACTACCGTATGACGTTCATGAGTAGTGGTGCCGTATAGCGTTAGCCAGCTATCTCGTGTCACGCTCACCACCCGTGCCGTGTGACCCCAGCTGTGACGTTTAACAGTTGTGCCGTGCGCGCGGCAGTGAGGCCAGCGAGCGGGCGGTGGCAGCCTTTAATCGCAGCGGCGCGTGCGCGGTGCTGCTGCGCTGTCTGGACGCGGGCGCCTTCCCCGCGGAGGTGGTGCTGGCCGCCGGTCAGTATGGGAGGGTTGGCGACAGCGACAGTCTAGGACAGAATATAACCCAAGCGTTGGCATTACACTGTTTCACCATGAAGCTTGTACAGTGTGGGCTTGGAGTGAACTTAGAGATGTTTTCGATTGTTTGTTGTTGTAGATTTGGCGTTATGCTATCTGGATGAAGAGGTTCAGCTTTGATGCCTTCTTGTTCTAAAGCTTCTTTTCAATGTGCAATACTTATTGTCGCAATACTTCACACAATACAACACAATACGTCTCAGTCGAGCCAGTTCCATGTTGAACTAAGTCCCATTGAAGTCAATCCGTTTTTGCAACTCTTAGTGCTTCAACAAAGGGACTGTCTTTGCGTTTCCTTCCCTTCCTCGCTGGGCTTTTCCTCCCTTGGACTCCCGCTTGCGGGCGCCCTGTGAGTCTGTTTGGTGACGCGTGCTGTTCTGCCGCTGCCGCAGGTCAGTGTCTGCACGCGCTCTCAGAGGAGAACGCCACGGTTGCGGCGCAGGCGCGGCAACAGCTGCCGACACTGCGCGCTCTGGTGGCCGCAGAGGGCGACACCGGCGACCGCCTGCTGCTACGGGTGCTGGCGCTGGGTGAGCTGACTGGACCGGCCAATCACCGCTCACCCACTGACTGACCAACATAATTACTCTTTCAGCCACTTACACCGTGTGCACTGACGTGGTTGACCGCCCTGTGCCGTTCGCCTACTTCATATGTTTCTGTTTGTATGCCGTATCGACTCTCATCTTCGACCTTGCCATCTCCTTTAATATTTGCTATTGTTCTCCCTTTTGTCTCCTTTCTGACTCGCCGTCAAATTTGGTATCGCCATTCGTGGGTTCTTTCGCGCACTGTCACTTTCTGATACCGAGGTCCACTCCCAGACTATCCGCTTTACTTCCAACATCCTCCGACGGTCCTGTTCTTCAGGCAGGTGAACTGGACATTTGGTAAGACGCCAGGACACATTTATCCATTTGGGTCCCATGTTGAGGATCGGCGGTGTGAATGTGTGCACCCCTGTCAGGTATTCTGCTGAACGTGTGCGCTGGCGGCGGCTCTTCAGAGGCGGAGGTGTCTGCCAGTCAGGTGGTCTCACTCGTCAGTAGCACGTTGACGCCGAACGCCCGCCAGTTGGCCTGCAGTTTGACCTCCGACAGAGAGACAGAGGACTACGAGCTTCGGGTGAGAGAGAGAGAGAGAGAGAGAGAGAGAGAGAGAGAGAGAGAGAGAGAGAGAGAGAGAGAGAGAGAGAGAGAGAGAGAGAGAGAGAGAGAGAGAGAGAGAGAGAGAGAGAGAGAGAGAGAGAGAGAGAGAGTGAGTGAGTGGTGAGTGAGTGGTGAGTGAGTGGTGGTGAGTGAGTGAGTGAGTGAGTGGTGAGTGAGTGAGTGAGTGAGTGAGTGAGTGAGTGAGTGAGTGAGTGAGTGAGTGAGTGAGTGAGTGAGTGAGTGAGTGAGTGAGTGAGTGAGTGAGTGAGTGAGTGAGTGAGTGAGTGAGTGAGTGAGTGAGTGAGTGAGTGAGTGAGTGAGTGAGTGAGTGAGTGAGTGAGTGAACCACAAAATGCTGGAGGAACTAATGCAATATAGAACTCGGAAGGGGGTCATAATAACTATGCTTGACTATCTTCCACTGAGAAACTAAGGCACCGCATTAGCTCCCCTAAGAGTTTTGAATTTCTCTGTGATATTTCACAGCTGAGGCTGACTTAGCCTCCCTGGCCTCACACTGTGCCCTTAGAAATGCGGTTCATCGTAGGCGAAAGCAATACAATTTATACTTTCTGGGGCCTATTACTTTATCATCCAATTAGCCGGTTTGTCACGTTGGTCCTCACAAAATTTCATTGTCAAACTGTTCTGACCTTGTATATTTGAGTTCCTCACCTTTCTTGCATGGTCTGCCTAAGCATACATTCATGTTCGCCTGCCGATGTCCGACCAAACGACACGAATCGCAGACGCAACAGCCAGACAGTGTTGGTGCTTCGCTGGTCCCTCCGCTGGTCGGGATTGTGCGCAGTGCGAGCTGACCAGGGTCCCCGTCTCCGTTCCAGCTGGGGGACCTCTCGCTGCTGCTGAACGCCCAGCAGGTAGCGCTGGAGATCCTCACCGACTTCGTCAGCGGAGACGGTGAGTCGCGGATGGTTAGTTCTGGCGGACGGCGGGTGTGTGTGATGGCGTGCCGACTTATTGCGCCAGCTTACTGCTGGTTTCGGACACAGGGGTGTTAACTGCTGGGAAGCTATGCGATGGATTGGGTCGTGGTCCCTTCTTGTTGCGTTATGCCCAACTGGTCGTTGACTAGGAGGGGAGAGGAGCTCTGCTTTTTCTATTTACCGGAAAAGACATTGTCAAGATAGTTAAGGTCCTGTCCGGTCCATACCCAGTTCCCGGAAAATCCAGATCAGCTCGCGTGCGCACCGTGATAGTGAATCCAAATCTGATCTATATAAGAAATGCGGCTAAATCAACACACCATTAACTTGCGACTGATATGCGACAATTCAAAATCCTTATCCGGATCCCGAACTGCCCCTATTGGCTGCCGAATCCGACACAGCCCGATCCGTGAATGGGATTGGATCCAGCATCCAATCAGATATCCAATCCGTACTGTACTCTAGTTGGGAAGAAGTGCACAGGGAGCGAAGTCCCAACATGTCTACAATGACCGTATGTAACCCGTGGCTGGTCCTGGTCTTGACAGATGCTTCAGAAGGGAAGGCGGACGCTGACTCCCCGGACTCTGAGGAGGAGGAGGAGTTTGAGGAGATGATTGAGGACGAGGACTGGCTGATGGACAGCGGCGACTCTGCGCTTCCGACAGAGGTGGGTGGGTGTCGTGCTCGACGCCGGTGGGGTAGCAGATTACGTAAGTGACCCTGAGGCTGATGTTAATATAAGCGTCATGTGCAGCCAATGGGAATTATATTTTCCTGCTCGGCAAGGGGTGCCGTATTCAGATCCTGGAACCGGCGTGGTGAGGAGTGGTCCTCCTCGCTTCTCAGAAGACGGGCCACGACGGCGATTGCCAGCCGCCATATGTGGCAGTGTCTCCGTTAGTTTTATGCGCACCAAGACTATAGTAATTGTTAAATGTTAACCAGTTTTAGATGCAAGCAGTGGTAAGAAAGGATGTGGTACAATGAAGCGCTGTGACTAGTTTTTTTAGTGCTTGCGATTGACTTGCGAGTCCCGGACCTGATTAAAGCTAGCATGACCTCTGAGTGCGCGTCTTTCTAACCAGTTTTTATTTGCGGGGTGGGGGTCAACGATGTACCGGCTACTGAGGTCATATAGCGTCGGAGGGGAATAAGCTAGGTTCAAGCCAGGGCAAAGCGCCAAATCCTGTTTCTGGGTGAGCTGGAACTTGCGACACCCTGCTAATTCAGAATGGCATGGGCCGAGCTGAGTGCGCGTGCTAACCAACTGCGCCACCCAGACCCATCTAACCAGCGTCTTCCTCCTTCCGTTTTGTATACGTCGTTTGGAGTGGCAGGTATTTGGAGTTACTTGAGGCTGTGTGTAGTCATGTTATTGAACCGCTGCGCTAACGTGTTCGCCCTATCTCAGCTGCGCGAGGCTCTGCTGAGTGGAGGTCTTCTGAGGAGTGTGCTCGCCAAGGCAGACTCTCCCCCGACAAATGTGACAGAAGTCCTCGGACTCAGCGCCGCGGGCCAGCAACTCAGCCGGAGGTCAGGAACGCTGCCCCAACTCTCTGGTTTTTCGGGGACGGGTGAAAGTACACGGTGTTGTGTTGCAAAAGAATGGCGGGACATAGCATCCAAGAGACATGCATTTAACTCATTGGTGTGCCTGCATTAATTTGACTTTACCCACCACATGCTTCGCACTTGAATGCCACTAAGCTCTCTCTCTCTCTCTCTCTCTCTCTCTCTCTCTCTCTCTCTCTCTCTCTCTCTCTCTCTCTCTCTCTCTCTCTCTCTCTCTGTCTCTGTCTCTGTCTCTGTCTCTGTCTCTGTCTCTGTCTCTGTCTCTGTCTCTGTCTCTGTCTCTGTCTCTGTCTCTGTCTCTGTCTCTGTCTCTGTCTCTGTCTCTGTCTCTGTCTCTGTCTCTGTCTCTGTCTCTGCCTCTGCCTCTGCCTCTGCCTCTTCTGCCTCGGTCTCTGCCTCTTCTGCCTCGGTCTCGGTCTCTCTCTCTCTCTCTCTCTCTCTCTCTCTCTCTCTCTCTCTCTCTCTCTCTCTCTCTCTCTCTCTCTCTCTCTCTCTCTCTCTCTCTCTCTCTCTCTCTCTCTCTCTCTCTCTCTCTCTCTCTCTCTGTCTCTGTCTCTGTCTCTGTCTCTGTCTCTGTCTCTGTCTCTGTCTCTGTCTCTGTCTCTGTCTCTGTCTCTGTCTCTGTCTCTGTCTCTGTCTCTGTCTCTGTCTCTGTCTCTGTCTCTGTCTCTGTCTCTGTCTCTGTCTCTGTCTCTGTCTCTGTCTCTGTCTCTGTCTCTGTCTCTGTCTCTGTCTCTGTCTCTGTCTCTGTCTCTGTCTCTGTCTCTGTCTCTGTCTCTGTCTCTGTCTCTGTCTCTGTCTCTGTCTCTGTCTCTGTCTCTGTCTCTGTCTCTCTCTCTCTCTCTCTCTCTCTCTCTCTCTCTCTCTCTCTCTCTCTCTCTCTCTCTCTCTGTCTCTGTCTCTGTCTCTGTCTCTCTCTCTGTCTCTCTCTCTGTCTCTCTCTCTGTCTCTCTCTCTCTCTCTCTCTCTCTCTCTCTCTCTCTCTCTCTCTCTCTCTCTCTCTCTCTCTCTCTCTCTCTCTCTCTCTCTCTCTCTCTCCTGACCGAGGTGCCTCGCGCAGGTTCGGCACGCTGCGCTGTCGCGTCTTCCTCTGCCTTAATAACCTGGTGTCTGCGCTAGAGTTGACCGACCTTGGAGGCGAAACAGAGCTGGTGGCCCTTTGGCAGCAGATGTGCCAGCTGATCCTGACAGAAGATGCAGGTGAGTTGCTTCTTATACAAAAAGGTGTGATTAGAGCCGCAATAATTGTGACTGCAGAGTGGCATGGTTTCGTATCCACGGTTATTCCATATGTATAAAGGCTTAGATGGTTAGTATATATATATATATATATATATATATATATATATATATATATATATATATATATATATATATATATATATAAACGTGACATCACTGACGTCTGTTTGCCAAAGATGCCTCCGCACCGCCTCCTAAACATCCTGTGTTGGATCATCCCAAAATACAAATACTGTGAGGTAGGTTTTGTCACTACTAAACTTTATATTTTCCAATAATATTTCAAAACAAAGCCCAAAGCAAAGCCGGCCATATTTATAGAGCGTGATCCGGCCGGCAGCAGTGACGCGCCTCTAACCGTGATCCGGCCGGCAGCTGGGGACGCCGCCCTGCTGGAGGCGGCTGGCGCCGCGATGCGTGCGGTGCTGCAGCGGCTGCTGGAGTCGGGCTGTCGCGGCCCGGCCGACCTCGGCGCCCCTCAGCTGTCGGCGCTGACGGCCCGCGCCGCCGGCTGCGAGGACGCCGCCGGCCGCGCCACCCTGGTGCGAGGCGTTGGTCTGCTGGGCTGCCTCCGTGTCAAAGGCTGCGACACCCTGCCGCCGCCGGACACTCAGTTGGTGCAGGTTAGCGCGGAGAGGGGACGGTCGGAGACACGACAGGGGCTGGTGGCAGATTCAGACTGTGTGGCGGGGGAGTAGTTCTGGGTCGGATATTCAAGTGACGACGGTCGCTTCTCGGCTGGCATTGAGCTGGTGTAGCCAGATTCTATGGCAATGCATGTGCGTGATAATCCTTCTATAACTTATCGACGTTGTTTTTGCGAATGCTTTAGATATGCTTTCGTTTTCCATGAGTGCCTTCCCGGCGTGAATTGTCCTGTAGTAAGTTAAATTTTCCTGTTGTAAGTTAGCAGCTGTGCCTGACGGCAACACAGGGGGGTATTTATGCCTACCTCGCGTCTACCTCTCTGTACCGTGCTGAGGGAGGTGTTCAGCCCTGGTGTGACGTCGGCAGGAGGTGGGCGCGTTCCTGCTGGAGAGGGCGGCCTCCGACCCGGAGCTGCTGGTGGTGGCTGAGGCGCTGGACGTCGCCATGGACGTGTTCGGGGAGGACTGCACCGACGCCGCCGCCGCCGCCGTTCAGCTGGTGCCCAGACTGCGCTCCCTTCAGGCCGGGCTCAAGGCCAAGGTGAGGCGAAATTGGCTTATGCTTGGTTTCTACATACGTTTGTGGGCAGCATCGAAATGCTAATGTAGTAATACTGCTGTTCACCCGTCCCTGGCACAGGTCTGGATTGTGACGTGCCACGCACAGGGGCGGCTTTATTACCCCCGCCCCCATAGCTCGAGAATACCCGGTCGAATTTCTCCGTTCAAAGTGCAATCGATAGCCCCGTCCAAGAGGACCCTAAAAATATTATTTTGAATTATTTTAAGTTATTAGTAACTTCATAATTCAAGTCATGTAGGCGGAATCTCATTTTTAGTACCGGTAATGAATGACGCTGTAATAAAGAGCAACTCAAGAGCTTTCGAATGGGGTTCGAAAATGTTTCTAGCTATCTTATTTTTCTGAGATAATTAAGGTTTTCTTAGTTCACCTCATATTAACAATTTTTGGCCTTTTTTACCTCTGGTGACCTTGCTATTGACCTGACGAGAAAAATAAGGGAAGTATCCTCGATATCATTTTTGAAGAGCTTTCGATTGCTGTTTTGCGCTTTTTTCTAGCTCTCTTAGCTTTTTTATTGTGAGGTCTTTTTTACCTCCCACCAGGGTGAAGGTGGCTTGTTTCCGCCTCCGGGGAAAGGGTTAACTAAAGAAAATTGAAAATATCTATGTTGCCTAAAAATGAAGACACAGGTGATGAAGAGTAATTTCTCAAGACACTCATGTTTATGACGTCAATATGACGGAATGAAATAAGCGATTGGTATCTGGTTGTCTCTCAAGTACGAAGCAGTCACTTCTTGATAGGTACTGAAAGTTTCTTTTCCCTACCTATAAAGACTAAGATGTTTTCAAAAGCACGAAGGGGTTGGGGCTAAAAAACCGCCGCCCCCATTTTCCAGGCACGGGTCAAGAGCAACGTATAGTCTCATGGAACCTATGTATTGATTATGGCTATTTTTCACTACATTCCATGTTGTCGCCAATTTTCCCAAATTAGAATGATTGTTAATGTGCCTGTTGTTAGGTTTGTTCGATATTGATGACACTGACCGGTACATTTTTGGCGCCACCCACAGATATCTCTGCAGAAGCGCCGTCTGGGCGCGCACTACCCGCTGGTGGCGACTGTGCGAACTAACCTGCCGCGGTTCATCAAGTATAAGGCGGCGCGCGTGTCGGCTGTCCAGCTCAATGGCAATGGAGTGCGGCTATGACAAACTGTCCAGCGAGAACGCTTGTTGTGCCTTTTTGTGAAGCGTGACAGAGTGTACTGGTTAGTCTTTTTCGTGGTTTGTACCGTGCTACCAGTAAGATTGTTTGTGCGATTTTGTTAAGTTTCGTCGGTATGATTGGCTTTTATCACTCGGGTGGCGAAGAGGGAAACCAAATCAAATTTCAGTAGATTGTATCAAGAATGAAATTTGATGCGAAGACAAGAGTAAGTTTTGGATAAGTGTAAGAAATGTTGTTTTGCACTGTTCGGGGTTGCACTGAGGAGGAACGTTGTTACGCCAGGCCCGTTGTAAGCGTACGCCTCTTTTCGGCGGTTTTCTTTCATAAATACAGGATGTCAAACCTTTTCATTGATGTGCGGCTCAGTCCAGACGTTTCTCGGTGGTTTGACTAAAAGAGGCGAGTACAGGCTATCACATGTTATTACCGACATACACTCCGGTGAAAACATCGATTACACTGCCGGTCTAAACCTAGGCGTTTTGTGTTGACATCGACATCTAACTAGTTACTTCTCACTGATACGCTGTGAAATGTGCTATTTTACTGACGGCACGATATGTCATCATTGTACAGGATAAAGGCGAATACACTCTCGGCTGAGCTGCCCTCGGTAAAACCCGAGGCCAAGACAGGATTGCACAAACACTGCAAGAAAATTACAAAACCCCTTCATCATTATCCGGCCACTCCCAACCTCCGTCGCTATGACAACTGACGTATAAAGCTATATATAAGCCATCAGTAAGATATTTATTGGTCCGTGTAGCACAGTAGAAAACGGATATTCCCAGCAGCACTCCCTTTCTATTTGAATATACACTAATCACCGTGTCTAAAGCACAACACCGCCCGCGCCGGTTGGTGGTGGGGCTGTCGGTGACTGGTTCTCTGGCGCGGGCGTCAGCAGCAGGGCGGGGGCCGGGCTCCGTCGGCTAGCAGGGGTCCGGCTCCGGCTCTGTCTCCCGCTGCCACTGCCGGTGCGACCGCAGCAGGCCCTGCGGCCACAGACGGTCCGTCAGCTGGCTGCGACGTCAGTGGAGCCGGAACAGCTGCCGACAGTGGGAGGTAAAGGTTAGGCTGCGGTCTGTCCTGTGACGTCACTGGAGCCGGAACAGCTGCCGACAGTGGGGGGTTAGACTGCGGTCGGTTCTGTGACGTCACTAGAGCAGGAGGGCGGGTCGGCCGTCAATGGGAGAGTGGTTAAGCAGCAGCCTGTCGTGGTGCCAACGGAGGGCAGCAGCACATGAGACAGCGAACTGTATTCGCACGGCGACCGTGATGGATCGGAAACGGTGCTGCAGACATGAGGTCGTGTTTGGTTCGCCGATTCAGATCATGGGTGGAGATCCTGGGGAGAGGGACAGCACCCCCTGGAGTTGGGGTCTCCCATAGACTTTGTATAGGGCTTGTATTGTCATGCAGGTGTTAACCCGCCCACCCCACCCCCTCCTGGTTCGAGAAGAGATCTCCAGCCCTGATTCAAACTACCCTTAAGTGAAAAAGTTGAATATTGCGAGTGGAACTACATTTCTACGGGATGATAATGCGGACATAGTGATAAGTCTGACATAATGACTAAGACTCAGATGTTCGACTAATGTTACTCGCCAAAAGCACAAGCAATTTCCTGGGAACGGCGTCCATCTTGCTCTCAGCAAACGTCACAGGAAATACCGAGGCCGAGAGCGCTGCACAGGCCAATACCGTCACGATACTTAATAAATGGCTGGATGTTCCTGGCCCGACAGCTTGGGTGATGAGACTTCGAATCGCCGTCTTTTGGTGACCCGTGACTCTTTCAGTAAAAATGTCGGCAAATACAAGGTTTCGCCTGCTGAAGCTGTTTTTAAGTTGTCAAAGTCGCCGTGGCTGGGTTATTTCATAGTTGTGTTCCAGACTAAATACCCCCATGGCTGCTGAGGACTTGAAGAGCACGTGCTGGGGGCAATATGTTCGCTGCGGACTATGATCTTGCTGATATAACGCTGATCGATGTCTTCTTTTTGGTTTATAGGGTTCATACATGAATGAGAACCAGCCGACGGGTTGGAGCCCTCACCAACTAAGTTCCACCTCAGGTACAATTGTCCTGTATGAGTCTATTTATCTATTTCCTCCATGAAATGCAAGACAAGGGACGAGGACGTTGTCGGGACCGGAAACTTCCCGTATATTCTTAAATTTCATTAATTACCGTAGCTTTAATATGCAGGATTTTAGACGCATGGAAAGGCGCTGATGACCTTTGAGCTCTTGTGCGAGGCTAGTTAATTTCCCTGGGATTTGCTAACGCCTTTGTGCCGTATGCTTGTAATTTGGTACGATTGATTAAACGTCCAAATGGAACGTACCCTTTTCAGCTTTGTGAGCTGTTTCAGCACCCCGTGCTTGCTGATCGGCTTGTCTTTAGGCTCTTGAGCGGCGGTGGCCTGTAAGTTGTGTTTACCGGGGTCTCCACCAGATGTCTCGCTTGTCAGTTGTGAGGTCTCTGAAGTCTCCGTGGTGACGTCGGCATCTGAAACAGGCCACAGCGCCGCTGCTCCAGGTCACGCCGCCAGCGGACTCGCACGCAGTGAGCTCCCCTCTGAAACACAAGTACGGACACTGTCAGTCAACAGAGACACCCGAAGCACCGCCGCCGAAGCTGGCAGAGCCAACGCAAAATGGGCAATGCGGGGCTGTCCCTGACAAGATGAAGCATCGTGGCAACCAAGCTTCAGCGTGGGTGCGTTTGCTGAAGCTGTTACAGGTAAAGTACTCGATATCCGAAAAATATGGTGTTTAAATACAGCTAGTGAGCAAGACAGGAAGTGTTCTAAAACTAAGTGGCAACTGTAAGGCACAACTTTCAGTCCCGCGACATGGGAGGAGTATTTTATGCTTATTTACAGGCGGTGGGTAGGTAATGCAACATTCTAAAACTGCAGGCAAAATCTCACCTGGAAAATGTGTGGGGCTAGTGTTACACATGAAGTGAATATCATGGCCAAGCCCACAATCATCGACCGTGTCGACTTCCACAAGATTACCTAGTCTTAGCCATTGACTCCACCGTGGCTGCAATTTAGAATAAGAGGCAAGTGACTTAAAAATAAGATGACAGACGCTTTTCCCTTAAAAATTACATGGTCATATACCCATGAAATACGCCTTTATTTTCGAACATTATTTTTTGTTATCAGGGAGACTTGCCTTTGATTTTGAGGAGCTCCTCCTCCGACTTGTCCATAGAACCGGACTCTTCTGAGCAGATTTCCTCCGTCTTGGCTCGGTGCAGAGTCCCGTTCACGCTCCTGTACAGCAGCGGCGGCTCCTCGTCCTCCTTATCAGTTCCGTTGTCTCCCTTCTGCGACCGCCGCGGCCCTTCCTGTCGGACATCAGCGTCGCCGTCGGCCTCCTCGGAAACTGTGCTTCTTGAATCCACCGCGTCTCGATCGCGGGCGCTGACGACGCGCGAGCCGATGTCGAGAAGGGCGCGCTCAGTACTGACTGGAGGGTAGGCTGGTATGCCGTCTGCCGCTGCTAGAGCCTCGCTGGCCAGCAGCGGCAGACTTTTGGTGTGGCTGAGGTACTCCAGGTGCGGCTGGTTGAGCGGCACCAGCGCCACGTTGCCGTACTCGGGCAGGTAGATGACGTCGGTGGCTGTGATGAGGGGCACAGAGCGGTTAGTGAGGCGTCCTGCGGTGGTGGCGCAGGTGAGAGGAGGACGAGGAGGAGAACTTGCCGTCCGAGCTGCCCAGGTAGGAAGCCGTTTGTGTCTTGAGCGGAGAGTGACTTCGGTACCGTGGCGGCAGCGTGCGGCTCTGATTGTGGTCCGAGAGATTCACGCTGCTCCTGTGAATAGGCAAACTGTCAGTAATCATATACAAGATCGCTGGGTATTTTACAGGGTATACGCCCATCAGCGGCTTAGTGCTGCCGTATTCTCTACTGGCCTCTGTGGCTGGAGACTATACATTGGCGACATGTCGGTACTATATGTACTGGGTAACTAACTTACTGTTCTGGTGCTCTTTTTATGAATTTTGTCCAAGTTGTTCCCAGTACGGCTGCTGGAGTCGGAGTCTTACTAAGTCATCAAGGGACTTGTCAGGAAGACCCCGAACCCACCACCCGAATGAGCAACTCCCACAATGAAGGTTAATTTAGAAGCCCAAGTTTAACGTTCCACAAAGCACAGGGACGGCCGCCCCGCTTAGGTCACCCTCCCACTAGTCAGTTGCCAGCCGACCTACGTCGGATATACTTTTGAGCGCCGGAGCGTCTCAGGAGAACCAAACCCAAGCCTGGGCATGCACTGCCACTGCATGCTTCTGAGCAGCGGGCCGGAGCCCAACGCTCTACCAACTGAGCTACCGGGGCTCTTACTTGTGTAAATGACACGCTGTGCTGGAGTCGTTCGCTGTGGAGCTCACCAAGTGTACTTGGGCTGTTCTCTGTGTAATTAACTTTCTGTACTTGCGCTGTACTGTGTAACTGGCTTGCTGTACTGGCGCTGTGTGTAACTGACCTGCTGTATTTGCGGTGTGTAACTGACCTGCTGTACTGGCCCTGTTCTCTGTGTAACTGACCTGCTGTACTGGCGGTGTGTAACTGACTGCTGTACTGGCACGTGTGTGACTGACCTGCTGTACTGGCGCGTGTGTAACTGACCGGTGTACTGGCCCTGTTATCTGTGTGACTGACCTGCTGTACTGGCCCTGTTCTCTGTGTAACTGACCTGCTGTACTGGTGCTGTGTGTAACTGACCTGCTGTACTGGCGCGTGTGTAATTGACCTGCTGTACTGGCGCTGTGTGTAACTGACCTGCTGTACTGGCCTGTGTGTAACTGACCTGCTGTACTGGCGGTGTGTAACTGACCTGCTGTACTGGCCCTGTTCTCTGTGTAACTGACCTGCTGTACTGGCGCTGTGTGTAACTGACCTGCTGTACTGGTACTGTGTGTAACTGACCTGCTGTACTGGCGCTGTGTGTGCTGACCTGCTGACTGGCGCTGTGTGTAACTGACCTGCTGTACTGGCCCTGTTCTCTGTGTAACTGACCTGCTGTACTGGCGCTGTGTGTAACTGACCTGCTGTACTGGTACTGTGTGTAACTGACCTGCTGTACTGGCGCTGTGTGTAGCTGACCTGCTGTACTGGCCCTGTCTGTGTAACTGACCTGCTGTACTGGCCCTGTTCTCTGTGTAACTGACCTGCTGTACTGGCGCTGTGTGTAACTGACCTGCTGTACTGGTACTGTGTGTAACTGACCTGCTGTACTGGCGCTGTGTGTAACTGACCTGCTGTACTGGCACTGTGTGTAACTGACCTGCTGTACTGGCCCTGTTCTCTGTGTAACTGACCTGCTGTACTGGCGCTGTGTGTAACTGACCTGCTGTACTGGTACTGTGTGTAACTGACCTGCTGTACTGGCGCTGTGTGTAGCTGACCTGCTGAACTGGCGCTGTGTGTAACTGACCTGCTGTACTGGCCCTGTTCTCTGTGTAACTGACCTGCTGTACTGGCGCTATGTGTAACTGACCTGCTGTACTGGCGCTGTGTGTAACTGACCTGCTGTACTGGCGCTGTGTGTAACTGACCTGCTGTACTGGCGCTGTGTGTAACTGACCTGCTGTACTTGTGTTTGAATTGACCTGCTGCACTGGCACTGTGTGTAATTGACCTGCTGCACTGGCACTGTGTGTAACTGACCTGCTGTAATTGTGGTGTTTGAATTGACCTGCTGTACTGGCACTGTGTGTAACCAACCTGCTGTACTGGCACTGTGTGTAACTGACCTGCTGTACTGGCACTGTGTGTAACTGACCTGCTGTACTTGTGTTTGAATTGACCTGCTGCACTGGCACTGTGTGTAATTGACCTGCTGCACTGGCACTGTGTGTAACTGACCTGCTGTAATTGTGGTGTTTGAATTGACCTGTGTCTGCTGTACTGGCACTGTGTGTAACCAACCTGCTGTACTGGCACTGTGTGTAACTGACCTCTGTACTCTGTGTGTAACTGACCTGCTGTACTTGTGTTTGAATTGACCTGCTGCACTGGCGCTGTGTGTAACTGACCTGCTGTACTGGCGCTGTGTGTAACTGACCTGCTGTACTTGCGGTGTTTGTCGCGGCTGCGGGAGGTGTGTCCGACGGTGGGCGTCCACTCTCGCTCCGAGTCCGACCCCGACTCCTCCTGCTGTAGCTGCCGCTCCCGCCGACGCCGGAAGGCACGCGCCAGCAGCGGGTCCTTCTCTGACTGCTTCACGTACACCTTCTCTGTCTGTGGACAACATTGCAAACCTGCCACTTGCAAGGGATTCTGGGGGTAACGTTCTCTTCGAGAGATGTATGACTGTTGTCAGCTGGCTAGGTTCGAAGTTGGAATCTAATTCGTAAAGCGATTACTTGCTACGTGTTGCTGAAACAAGGATTTGCTATCATCGGCACTAATTGTGACTTCTATCACCCAAAAGGTGGGGAAACTTTGTCCTAGAAATTTTCACGGTTGGACAGGGTGAGTAGCAGTGCATAGACTGGAGACTGGAGCATAGCAGTATATTATGGTTAAACCCCGAAAATAGTATGACTACTGCTTTCATCGATGCAACAGCAGCTGCCCCGCGCTCACAGTTCAATACAGGCACGCACGGAAATCACCAGCCACAAACCTTGGGCGCGTTCCACCTGGGCCGCTCCTCGATTTTGACTGGTCGCAGTCGGGGCCTGCTGCGGTCCTTGCTGGTGCGCCGCTGGTCCGGCGCGCTGTCGGTGCCGACGTTGACGTCTCGCCTCTGTACCAGCTCCGGGGACGCTTCGACTGCACCTCCTCCGTCTGCGTCCCGAACTCGCAGCCGGCCGCCGACCGCTCGGCCCTGTACTTGGTCGGCGTGAGCACACGGTTCTCCACGTAGGTCCTGGTGGTGCGCAGCTCGGGCAGCGGCTGCCGGCCGGAGCCCAGTCGTGGTCCGTCGGAGGCGGCCGGGTCGGAGGCTCGCCGCGACCGCAGCGGACTCAGCCGGGCGCGGTGCGACGGTTTGCTGGAGCTGGGCTCGCTCTCTCCGCTGCTGGTGCCGCTGGGCTTGCTGGACTGGCGCGATGACGAGCCGCTGGACTTGTCGGGCGTCTGGTCTCCCGACGCCGGTGCTGTGGACGCAGGCGTTGCCGGCTCGCCGGCGCTGGTGCGGCGGTGCTCGGTTGCTGCCGGTGCAGGGGACGCCTGCCGCTGTGACGGTGCCGCCGGCTCGGTGCCCCGCAGTCGGCGGTGCTTGGCGTCGGCTGCCTCCCGCTCGGCTCTCCGGATGGCCTCTGTGACCAGCTGATGTCGTCGCTCGGAGGCGCGCTGCCGCTCGGCGGTAGCC
The DNA here is from genome assembly GCA_034440635.1 of Lepas anatifera. NCBI lineage: Eukaryota > Metazoa > Arthropoda > Thecostraca > Lepadidae > Lepas > Lepas anatifera. Next base: position 144,135 of record JAOTON010001269.1, read on the forward strand.
AGACGCTGTCGCTCCTGGTGGAATCGCTCCCGCTCGCTCTCGCGGCGTGCGTGCTCCTCCAGGGCGGCCTCCTCGCGTAGGGCACGTTCCCGCTCCTCCCTCTTCCGAGTCTCCTTCTCAGCTGTCTGAGGGGGAGAAGGAGCTGAAATTTCTGAAGGCAAGCTTTCTTCTCTGCCACTTTTAATGCAGAAGGTAGAAGAGCATAGAAATAGTTGGATGACTGATTGGATACCAGTGCCAAGCAAGTCAAACTTCGATCAATATTTGTCAGAAATCATTGTCCACACCATTAGAGGAAAACAACTAGAGTGGATTTGTTTTTCCTGATGCCGTCCGGAGTAGTAGTCAACTATCGTGCCTTGCCTTTATCGAATATCCTTAACAGGCTTTTATCGCGCAGTGTGCCAAGCAGTAGCACAAGCAGGGACATAAGTTCACGCCCTCTATCATTGGAACGTGAATTGTTCGGCCTGGTTTTACCAGTTCTAAGTATCTGGCTTTAGCCGCAACAATTGGGTACCTTCTGACGGGTTTCGGTCTGCGTCGCTGGACGGTGAGAACTTCAAGCAACTGGCAAATGGCAAGTGTTTGAAGCTTGAAATATTTTAAGTATTAGCTTTGACACACTCCAACTTAAAGGGAGATACGCGAAAAAATATTATTGTGGTTTCCTGCTGTTTGAAAAATCCTGATAACGAAACTGTCAACTATTTTTGCATCTTCGGCAAAATTTTGGAAGGCCACTCACTTATTATCGAAATAGGTTAACGGTTCCGATAAAATGCTGAAACCTTCACCCATCACTTACTTTTCGAAAACTCTTTAAAGTTGAAAAGTAATATTTTTTGTAATAAAAAGGTCTGTTCTCCTGTATTTGTATTTGAATTAATTTTAAAAAGCTTTTAAAAACTATAAAATGAATTAGTTTGCCCTAGAAACGGAAAAACATAATTACTCAAGTCTTCAGCGGTTTCGTACCTCGGGTCTTGAGTCATTTTCTGCTTCAGCCCCAGAATAACGAAACTTTTGCGTCAGAGAGGTCACGTGACCCCGTATGGGAATTCCTAGGCTTCTGATTGGTTAATTGTGATTTCTTTTAAGTCCTATATTTCTGTTTCAAAATATTTTTGGAATGTTTTTCTTAAGTAATTTTTTCTGTGGTAGTCCTATGTTCTGCATCACTGTTTAGGATAGATATGGCCTGATTCGTAGAGAAATTGATGGTCATAGCCGAGAAAACGTCATTTAGGTAATCGATAGTGAGAATTCTTGATAAGTCGTCTAGAAATGTTGACTTTGACAGCAATTTTAAGGCATTTGCAGGCCGAATTCGCAAAAATGAGAATAGTACTTCTGAAACAACTTTTTGTGACCTTTTGATCTAGCCAATAAAATTCATTTCGCGTATCTCCCTTTAATAATCAGAACACCACAAGTTATGAATCTCTTGATTACGTTCTTGCGTCTCACCTCATTTTGCGTCACAAAACTTCTGCCGGTTTCAGAAACAACCGAGCCGCGGCTTAATATTTCCGCTCCGACCCTTTTCTGATTCGTTCTACAACTACCGTGTCCTGACGCTTCTTCTGGTTGACCTTGAGGTTTTATATCGCTCACCTGTGTCTGCTGATCTTGAGGCTCCACTGTGCTCACCCTTTTCTGTTGAGCCTGAGGTTTAGCAGCGCTCACCAGTTTCTGTCGATCCTGGGCCTCCATTTTGCTCACCTGTGTCTGTTGGCCCTGAGGCTCCTCTGCGCTCACCTGCGGCTGTTGATCTTGAGTCTCATCTGCGCTCACCTGTTTCTGGTTCTCTCTGAGGTCGTGCAGAGCGATCTGCCGCCGCCGGTCGGGGTCGTTCAGCTGCGGTTCTGCCGGCGTCCGCGCGGTGCCTGCCGCTTTCCCCGCCGCTGCTGGCGCTGTGCTCGGCTTGCTCCCCGCCTGCAAGGAGCCACCCTGAGACACCAGCCTCCTGGAACAGATAATCACTGAATCAGAAAAAACGCACACACCTGTGGAATATCCTGCCAGTGGGTATTGATGTTAGTGTTGAGGTCTATCCATCAACTCATTTTCCGTTTCAAACTATTTTCATGCCAGCAACAGCGGTGGTCATTGGTATCTATCCACTTTAGGCTATGACCAGTGTCATCAAAGCCGTCTGCAGACAGATGGGAGCACAGCGCTGCCATAAATCACTGTTTCCAGCATTGAAATGGTCAGTGCTGTCGGGTCACCCGGATGCACCTGAGCGGTGAGTCAGTGCACAAAATCAGCGTGGCGCGCAGTGGTGGCGCGGCAGCGGCGGGGAGCCGCCGATCGATCCGCGCCTCTATACACCTGCTGAGAACTGCTCGATGCCGCCTCGTGTTGTAGCTCGCGTCGTGGTTACTGGCTGTCACGCGGCAGCGTAATGACGTGTAACGCTAGTGGCTGCAGCTTCGGCGAACGTTACGACGGTGAAATCGCACCCGGGGTAATGACAAAGACTTGACGTTTTGCTGTAGTACATTTGAGGACAGAGGCTTGAGGTTTTGCTGTTGTACATTTAAGCATTTTCCTTTCTCTTCTTAGTATGCTTACAACAATTTAAGTTGTTTCATTTTGAACAGTGGTTGGATGGAGGCGCTCAGTTATACAATCATATAAAACATAAAATTGAGGTTTATGGTTAATTTTTCGAACAAATTTGTCCCTCTCGCTAACGATAAGTAACAAGCAACAACGCTGTGTCAAGGTTTGTGTCAGAAATAGACAAATTCAATGAAATATGACAGTTTTGACGAACGACTTTTAAGGGAAAATATATGTAGGTCTCCCACCCCATTTTATTATTTCTCCTCCCGATTGGCTTACTCCGTTTCAGCTCAAAACCCCTCAAAACACCACTACGCACTGTGTATGCAAAGATGAATACACTACCAGGGTAATTTATCTGTGGCTAAGCTTTTGGCGGGTAACGAGCTTCTGGATTTTGGGGTCCCTTTGTGCTTGGTTTACTGTTGTAGCTAAAATTCCGCCGTTGTAGCTAAAATTCCGAGCGGCCAAAGACTTATGAGCTAAATGGGCAAACACGGGCCTTAACTATTTAACCCCCAAAAAAATGCAATCGGTATAGTCACCTTTAAACATTTAGCTGGCCCTTCTCCTTGAAAGGGGCCGGGGTGGCCTAGTGGCTTCGTTGTCAGTCTTCGGATCGGATAGCATGGATTAACGTGGGTTCAATCCCCAAGGCGGAAAACCGCCTTCCGTGTCCGATTTGACCCGGTGGAGAGGATCCTTTATCACTCACGCCAATACTCTCTGTAATTAGGCAAGTGTGCCTGTTGGGAGTGGCCCTAATAAAAGAATAAAATAAAATAAGTACACGGCGATTCGACGGGGATTCTTTGATTGGCCATTTGTTAAATCACGATCATATTTTTCACCCTTTTGTCTGCTTTATACTACAAAGCTAAGCCTGTGAGGTTTCACACATAGCCGGGTTCTTAGTTCCAGATGCGAAGGAATTGAGACAGGAGATTCACGTCTCGCATAGGCATTGATTGTTTTGTGGCTAGCATGAATAATTTCTGGACTATAAACAGCTCAACAGAATAGGAAGATAATAATATTTTTGAAATGAATTTATATAGATAAAATAGTCCAGCGTTTTAACGACAGAGGCTCTTCTTCAGTGGCTACAAGAATGACAAGTTATGTTGACATCAGACACCTGAGAAGACCATAAACGATCAAACAGCGAACCGTTTTTTTCTTGTTATATCATATATTTATTTTTAGGTGTCGCATGCCAATATAACTTGTATCATTCTGTAAGCCACTGCAGAAGAGGTTTTATTTCTAAAACGTATGGCTATTTTATTGATATATTAATCTTTAATATAAATTCAAACTTCATATTCTGTTTGGCTGTTTATGGTTCAGCCATGCTGTTCTCACGCAAGTGATTGCATAGATAGCGGTCAGGAAAATTTATTATTATTTCAAAAGTCTACAGGTTTCCATTATCAGACTCAATAAAGCAAATTGGACAACAAAAAGGACATCTTCTGATAACGCTGGGGGGGGGGGGTTCTGCTGCAGACAGCACCTTTTTCAGGGATAATTTTTCCGCTGGGGGCAAGTTTTCGAAACATTTCATTTGGTATAGATAATGAAGTATATTTCAATGTACCATGAAATAAAGGAAATACAAATTAAAAGCTACAATAGTACAAATAAAAAGCAAGAAAATACAAAAAAATTATGAAAAAAATGCAATGAAATACAAATAAAAACTAGGAAAAAGTGGATTAATGGCTCAGGAGCTTTTACAAGCCGTTGGGAACGGGGGGGTTGTTAACAAGAGTCGTCGCCACCGATGGGTCCAGGGGTGATCTGGCAACTACTTTTAATCCAAGAGGCGTCTGGCAAGGTCAGATTGGGAAACAAAACTATAAAGGAGCATGGTCGAAAGGTAGTGAGGAACCCAAATTACAAAGATTTTAGGTAGGTAGTTTAGTTGAGTGTCAAGGTAAAGACTGCTTATGACAGTGTTATTATGAATGCTACGTCGTAAAAAGTGATTACATGAATGATAATTATTTATTTTAGATAACAGAAAGTATCAGGGCTGACATGGTGACAATGTTGTGGCTGAAATACTTTCTCTTTTTCATGGTAATTTTTCAGGAATAAATAATAAATAAATAATTTGCACGTATATGCTCACTTTCTACGAACTAGGTCTCAGTTAGCTTGGGGAGTTTTTGCTGAAGGTGAGTTGCAATGAGCTAATATTTAAAACGGTGAAAATGATTTTGAGCATGGCGACGTTGAGGGCGACGGCCCTCCTGTCGAAGGTGTTGAACATGAACAAGGAAATGACTTTGGCATTTGGAAAGTGTTCGGCAGAAAGTCGTCTTTAGAAGTTTTGACGTGCAGAAGCGGCCTGCCTTTTCAGTGCACACTCGACACTGAACCTGTCTTTGACGTTACAGGCCACCACCTTCATTGTTGGCCGCCCCCTCACAGTCGGCAGCGAGCACTCGTTTAGCTAAGTTGTGGTCTCTTCCGTTTCGGCGCGCAGGTTCTGTCCCGACCAGTTGGCTGTATCTCCCTTGTCAATGACGCTTCACAGACAAACCGTTAGATCTTCTACTTACTGATATGACTTGAAATACTGACTCGTACCTAATGTTAAACCCAAAATCAACGTGGAAGTGGCATTGCTCTAAATTTATAAGAGGTACCCTTAAGGCTCAGGTTAGGGCACAACCAGAGATTCAGCATGGGGGCACACCACCACCACCGAGATACACCCTGCAAGAAAAGGACGTTCATGGTGCCAAGGAGCAAGTGTGTACCGATGGGGCACACCCCCCGATGTATATGTGCTGAGCACCTGCATGACACTTATATCTAGACTTGCAGTGTAGGGATTTATCAGCAGAGACACTCATTGCCAACGGAGGTACAGCCCCCTGCAATTGAATCTGTACACACTAGGCTCAGAAGTTTTTGTTTTAGTGTGAGCGAACTACTGCTTGCAGAATCGTGATTAAACATACAGCTTGTGTGTTTTGCTCCCAGCTATCGATTACGTGCCCTCTAATATTCAGCAGCCACATATTTCAAAAATTAAAATCGAAAAAATAAATTGTCACGAGACAGCCATCAAAAACGTTTTCTGCAAGTTATTTTCAAACTATGAATCTGGGCCACTGTTTTTGTGACAATATCGAAAGCCACGGGCAAGACACACATGCTGTATATTTCATCGTGGCCGAGGGAGCAATAGTTGTCCAGAGTTTAGCCAAGAACTGCCGAGCCTAGTGTGTAAAGATTCAACTGCAGGGGGCTGTACATCAATCAGTGTTCGAGGGACACTGACACCAATCAGGAGACATGTCATGACATGTCATGCATGACATGTCATCAAGAGACATGACCCTCTCTTGTGCTCCCTGGATGCGCCCGTGCCCTTAATTCCGTGGAGTTTCCTTGTGTGACCGAGGGAAGTACATAATTACCAAACAGGGTCCCGCAGTGGCCTACAGATCGGGTGCCCGGACCAATTTCAGAGGCCCGGGTTGTCGACAGACTGTCTCAGCTGGCCCTGAGAGACACACAGCTGTTTCAGAAGGGCGCCAATGGCCACCTGTGGTCCAGCTGCAGCCACGCTCAGGGGCGTATGACACTGGGACGAGCGGCACGTGCATAACGTGGACACATCGTTAATCGGCTGAGAGCACTTTGGCTTCACATATACCCCTCAACCCAGGTGGTATACTGGCGCATCTTGAGGGCTCTTATCCTCCGAGCAATCGTAAAGCCGAAACTGGTGATTCTTCTTCAGATCCTACTACGCTGGCAATCGTTATCGTATCACAGGTGCCCACGATCATCACTTGCGGTCATAAACTCTCAAATTCGGGGGATTTTCATCCCCTCTCTCTATAATGCTACTTACCACTGAACAAAACTTGGGGACGGTTCGACGCTTGGTGTAGGGGGGTGAGGACTGCCTTTACAGTCAGGAAGTTGGGAGGGGCCAACCACCCCATGGTTTTTGCACCTATGTATTGGAAATGTACTGTATACCTTCTCACCGATAAAATATAGTATAAAATGGTAACCTAGTAATATAACATAAAATAGTACAATTTTTTGTCTGGTACGTCTGCGAACTGGATATGTGAAGCTCTCGGAGAGCTGGCTAGAGAGAGGGCAGCATCTAAAATATTACGAATGAATGACTTTTGCCCTAAAAAATGAGTGTGTAAAAACAATAAAAAGATAAAGAGACAGCGTCTAGAATGAAACACATCAAGAATAAAAGCCCACACAAAAGCCCTTCCTCCAAACGCTAGTGACTAAAACCTTAACCATTCAACGCCTGGGGAGTCCGATCTGATTCCCCTCCTCCGTTTTCCGCGAATGATTCCGAGCCGATTTAAATGATGGGCGTGTCACTTTGCACACATTTAAGGCGATCAATTTGATAACTTATAACCAAAAATGGCATTAGGTCAGGTCAGGTCAACGAGTTATGAGTCATTTCTAAACCCATGTAAGGCAATCATGGTGTTCTAAAATGAGGCTGACAAAACCAAGGCGTATCTTAGCTTCTAGCACAGCTAGATCACTAGATCAAATTTTGAACCATCATTTGAAAGATCTTGAAAGAAAAAGATATGCAAGCTGGTATCCATGTTTTTATCAGGTCAATAACAAGGTCACCAGGTCACCAAAGGTCAAGTTTCTTTAAAATTGTTTGAGTCTATAACCTTTGAACGATATGAGATCCAGCAATACATTTATCGTCATAGTGACGAGCATGACCCAAGGATTTGAATTTTGTGCCCCATGACCCCAAAAAGTCATTATATGACCTTGACCTGAGGCCAAGGTCACAGTGTAACTTTTAAGGTAATGTTGCATATCACTTGAATCCTTTGGTCAAGACGAACACATTGTTACCTGTAGCTTTGTTCTAGGTCTAATTGTTCTGGAGTTATATAATATTTCCTAAACGGGTCAAAATTTGACCAATTTTGGCCCTTTGTGACGTCACGGGTGGAAAGATATTAATTCAAATTCAGCTTGACAGTGCAAGACGTTAAGGCGCTTCCCAGCGCCGTTTCAGTCTTTTCCGTATCACCTCCGGTTCCCGAGATCGTAGGGGGATGGGGCGTTTGGACCCCCAGGCGGTGGTGGGTGCGAAAAGAACCCAGGCGGTGCCGGGTTAAACAACAGACAAAATCCTGGAATTACCACAATACACTACAACCTGCTCCCGATTGAGACACTTCGCAATAAACTTAGGTACTTAAAACTTCTGTCTATCGCTAAGAGATGCAAGAACCTGAGAACTCTAGCATTCAAACAAACCTGACAACTGACTAAAATGGTTTCCTAAAAGAGAGTGTAATTTGTAAAACCAATTACAAAAAAATGGCACCTAAATAGACCTTAAATTAATGCGGCTGGAAACTAAAGGAGGGAAAATAGACTGGGCAAGGTAGGAAACGACGCTTAGGTCATAGACCACCATCGGGTAAAAGGAACCTTTAAACATTTGGGGGAGGGTTTATTAGGTGGGTTTCATTTCTTTTAATTTTCTATGTATCCTGCACACTCTCTTTTTGTCTTTTGGCTTCGTTTATACAATATTTTAAGGGTAAAAGTCATTATTTCTTAATAAAACTGTGGTTTGAACATAGCCAATGTTTATTAAGAGTCCTATACAGATCTTTTTAAGCCCTTAAAGTCCTACATGGAGAATATGTTGGCTTATTCCACGCTCTTCCAGCCCGGGTTGCATGCGGGCGAGCGCGGATGCTCGCCCGTTCAGCCTGATCACGCGAATTGGAAAACTCGCTTTAGAAATAGCCTGTCGGAGTCTGTTTGTGTCGCGGCGATCGAACCCAATAAATGAGAGGATATGATCGTGAGAGCAAGGAGGCTAGTAGGACCAGGACACCTCATATGAATATCTTTTGCCTTAAATCCTTTGGGGATTCCCAGAAAAAAAGGCCAGATATATATTTAGTCTCCTCATCACCCTGGATGACCTTTCTATAACGGCAAAACCACAGGTTTATATGTCGCCAGTGATTGCTCACTTACTCGTCAAAACTCGGTAAATATTGTCGAACAATATTATGTTTTAGATCGTTATGCTTTCGTGATTTCAGGTTCTGCCGTAGGGCTGAACATGTGCGATCCCACGATAATTTGCATGATGACGTTAGTAGCAGCATAGGTCGAAGATAATTGTGTCGCACCCACCTCCCTTCTCTGGTTAGCCTTCCCTTTACACAGATATACGTGTCTTTTGCAACCAACTTGGGTTATCATGCCCGATTGCAAATTTCAAAATATTTGTCACTGGACGTAAAACACTTTCAAATCCCGCCAGCCTCTTCAATAGCCCACACCCGTCTTATGACACGTCACGACTTTATTCACCTGATTAGACCGTCGCGACTGCGGCAGCAGGCACTCAGTTGCCATAGCAACCGTGAACAGCAGACTCACGCTTGTTCATTAGCTCTGGACCCAACTGCGCTCTGGTCACAACACGGCAGACTTATTGTGTTCGAACGTGGGCGTAGGCTTGACTATTGACAAGGAGGCGGCGAACATTCACCGTACAAATCTCAAACTTTCTGTATAGATCCAAATAACCATTTAGGGTGAGATCTTTGCACCAAATATATCAGGACTCCAAAATATATAAAAAATTAGTTGAAGAATGTAATGGGCAAGTATCGCCTTATGGGAGTATTGATGTAAAATATTTGTACAGCTGCGATGTTAAAACCAACCTCTTCAGACCAGAGGATAGGCAGAGCAATGCGACTTGCAACTATGAAACCTAGCGTCGGAAATTTCGAGCGTAAGGTTAACTTGACTGAACAATAAACTCCAGATTCTGTAGACCACTAACCATGACCATCGGTTTCTCACCTGGGCTGTGTTGGACGTTGGACTGGAAGTCGGAAGAAGGTGGGTGACCCAGGTCCTGACCCAGTGCCAATACTGGGTGAACGGTCGTCCACCTCCACCGTACTCCCATCTGCTGCTCGCTCCACCCACCGTGGTGCCTCGAACTGTGCACACAGCACAGCACGCGGAGGGTTAGCAGGCAGAACATGTCAGCGTAGCTTTGACAATGCTGGCCGGAGGTAAACTGAATCGGCTATTGGACCTACAGGGCCAATAGAGTTTTTAACATGCGGTGGAATTTAATACACATTTCAGCCACTATTTTCGTACTTTGAGGGTCTCGTTTTTTCGTTTTTGTTATCTTATATGCTCAGTTCAACCCCTGTAGTGCTGTCGGGGCATTTCCACCATGCATCAACAATGTACTTATTTTGCCGTTGAAGTTCTACTCGAGTAACTGGATGCGCTATCGTTTGGATTTTCGGCTCCCAGGCCTACTCTCTAGTTAAATATAATGCCTTCAAACCCAGTCTGAAATATTTTGGATTTTATCCTATATTCTTGTCCTACGGGATTCTATTCTCGGGATCCTATTTCTTTACCCCACGGGATTCTCGCCACAACCTAAAATTGCAAGTTCTGAGGCAAATTCTTAAATTTCGAATAAGCATCAACAAATACTAAATCTTCCGGAATATTTCGAGGATGCGTTAGATTTTAACAGGTCATAAAACCAGTCCAAACCATTCTTACTCACGCAAACCATGAATTTCTGGTTCGTTTACCCCATAACATCATAGGTGATTACGTTTATAGGCCAAGAGGACCAGAACAAGGTTCCGTGTACATTACTCCCAGTTTGGCACGCCGGCCCGCCGACCTCCTTAGCTATCACGAAATATCGTGACTCTCAGGCTGAGCTATCGTTAGCAGTGTTCCAAGAACATTACACGGAAAGCAGGCTTCCAGATCCACTTACTGCTGGAAACCTAGGCCGTGTCTTTGTACATAAGCTTGTAATGGCTCCAACACGTGTTAATTTTTCGCTGCGGCAGCTGCATCTTTACCAGCGAACTTTACAAACAGTTACATGGCTGGTGCAGCTATGTACCACCCAGTGTACTGATTGGTCAGAGGGGAGTGGACAGAGGTCATTCCACCCCACTGATTCATGCCTTTAGTGGTGCCAGGGACGGCAGGTGCGGGCATGAGGAAGTAGGCAGAACTAGTTCCGACCTCTGCTTGTCAGGACATGTTTAGTCTTACGTAAAAAATAATGGCGACGCTCAATTTTCTGAGTTTGATTCAAATTAAAGCAGAAACTGTATTTGAAATGAGAATGCATGGCTGCGTCGTAGTCATTGCTGGATTTGCTTGATTTGTATTTATTATTTTGCTTGTAGCTGCTGCCCCATTTGGCAGAGGAAGTGAAGAATAGCATACGTACCCTACATAATAGAGAATGCTGGCAATACATTTCCCAGTTAATGGAGCCTTTTGGAATAACAGTTAGGAGAATATTCAACTGATCGGAATCTAGGCTTTTGAACTCCGTCAAAATCAACTTTAATGTTTATGAAAGTTAATAGCTCCATGTCGGAATAAGCTCCAAAATCATCTAGACACTATCAATATATATATATATATATATATATATATATATATATATATATATATATATATGTCCGAGGCTAAGATAAAGAAAATATTTATATGTTGAACTCATCTGCTTTCCATGTAATGCCCGACACCAGAGCCGGGCGGTTCGCTCTCCCTGCCCGGGGGGCCATCGATGGCCCCCCTAAGGTTTTTCCGGGATAGCAGAAAAACGACGGACGCGTAGCACCGCGGTACTTGGCTATACCTTCTCACTGCATCATTTTTCCATCATCTGTGAAAATTTTAACCTTGGGTCACCCCAGGTCAGGTCACCAGTACGAGGTCAACCAAGGTCACCTCGACCTCACCAAAAAAGCTCTTTAAGAGCTAGCATTTCAAAGTCGGAGGAGGGTGAACTTATCCGATTGAAACTTCATATCACATAATGGCCCCACCGAGGTCTCTAAAATATGTATCCGGGATTTTGTGATATCGATGACCTAAGGTCAGGTCACGAGGCATGACCTCTCCTATTGGAAAAACATGGGGAAAAGCTATTTCATGATATAAAAGCCACAGTAAATGATTGCAAATACTCAGACTGCTCAGAACAACGTTTTTGGACACCCTTTCACGGATCCCAGGGGTCATATTTGCCCTTTGACTTTTCCAAGGTCATCCAAGGTCACCATAGGTCAAAAACAGTATTTTGACAATAACTTTTGACCTAATTGAGCTAGAGCGGTGAAACAAACACCATCGTGTTTGTCTTGTCACTGGCTTTCATTTGATATACGGCAAGGTCACTTTTTGACCTTTCGTGACCTCAGGTCATATTAGGTCACGAGGTGACCTCTGGCGGTCAAACCACTGGCGGAGGTCTTTACGTTCCACATAGCGGAAAAAGTACTGGCAATTTGCTATCAAATGTACTTTACCAGGCCTCAATAGCTCTAATGACATAAGAGTTATGCCCAGTTGGCTTAATCATTGCATATTTGAGTGAAAATAGCCGATCTTGACCTAATTTGACCTCTGGACGTCAAACCATGTGACCTGAGCACTAAAACATGGTTCGAATGTAATTTCGTTACTGAATTCACGCGAGCTTTCTATCGCACTTTGCAGTTTTGCGCTAACGCCCATATTTTCGGAGTTAGGGGGGGGGCCATCGATGGCCCCCCGGTGGGGCGAAGGTGGCGTCAGACCCCCGTCAATGCGCGGGTTAACACGCGCATTGACGGAGAGGCAATAGCTCTTACCCGACCTTAGGTCATGGATATAAAAAATACCGGACCACATTGTAGAGAACTCGGTGGGGCTAACATGTGATATGAGTTTCAATCGGTAAGTTGACCCTGTTCCGAATTATGCGATCTTAAATTTTTTGAGGTCATATTACTTGACCTGTACTGGTGACCCTGACCTGAGATGGCCTAACCTTAGAATTTTGAGAAAAAATTGTAAAAATGATGAAAAAAGGTATGCAAGTACGGCGGCGCTACGCGCCGCCGTTTTTATGCTGTCTCCGAAAAACCTGAGGAAGGGGGGGCGGGTACCCACCCCCCGTCAATGCGCTTGTTCAGCCTGCTTCCCTGCTACCCCGCTACCCCGCCATTGCATTACTTGCAGACTCTCCGGATAGTAGCGGAGTAGCAGTAGTGGGTTTCATAACAAAAACAATTAGCGGGGAAACGGACATAGAATAATGCAAGTGTACCACTGCTGACAGCCTGTAAGGGAATCTCCATCGCCTAAAAGTAGATGAATATTGGGAGAAATGACAGAAAAATAGTTAGATATCAAATAGGCATTGTTCTATGGTTTTGTTTACATATTGTGGAGAAAAACTGGTGGTTTTGGATGTTGCATACAGATAATCAGAAATTTCCTTAAAATGATTTGAAAAGAAAAATGACAAAAATTTTTGAAAGATTTGATGCTACGCAAAGCGAAACGTTGTATCTAACATACGACTGGTTTATACAAAGGCGCATCTGATCTGAGGCAACTAAAAGGCAAATGTTATATGGGGGAGGCTCAAGCCCCTAGCCCTCCCCACCTGAATGAAGTCCTGAATCCGTCATTGCCTACAAGTATTAACATCGAGCCACCTTAGCCATGGTGGGGAAGGGGATGTTCAAACACCCCTCCCCCACCGGGGCGAGGGTTAAAAGCTTTGCAGTGTTAGAATACTTCATAATATACTAGCCCACGGCTGGAAACCTCTCTTCTTAAGTCTGTAGTCCTGCACTCCGTAAAGTGCTCTTGCCTCCTGCAGACGGTGTATCATGTCACTACTATATGGTGCAGCAGCACCGATCAATACAAGTCTCCAGTTGCAACGCTTTGCGTAGCATTAAATATTTCAGTATTTCACCAAAGTTACCAACCAAACCGAGAACAATGAGAACAATTTTTTGGGCATCTCTTTAACACTGCCTTTTAACACGGGCATTGACGGAGAGGCGGGTAACCGCCTCCCCCTCGGGTTCTTCGGAGATAGCATCAAACGGCAGTGCGTAGCGCCGCCGTACGTGGCATACCTTTTCTCTCATCATTTTTACAACTGTTGTGGAAATTTTAAGGCAAAGTCATCTCAGGTCAGGTCACCAGTACAGGTCAAGTGACCTGACCTAAAAAATGTTTAACATAGCTTAAGTCGAAACAGGGTTAACTTATTCGATTGAAACTCATATCACATCATGGGCCCACCGAGTTCTCTAAAATATGTTCCGATATTTTTGATATCAATGGCCTAAGGTCAGGTACGAGCCATGACATTTCTATTGAAAATACACGGGAAAATAGTTTTAACTGAATAACTTAGTAACGGATGGTGGTAGAGCATTTATTTTAGCTGCATTAGATACGCCTTGTCTTTGCAGTTCTAATGATATGCACTTTATCTAATTTGACCTTGACCTGACCCCAGATCAGTTCAAATCCTTGATTTGACCTAGCAAGGTCATATTATACATCATTCGATTCGGCTTGCTGCCAGGATTCATACAGTTCAAGTTGTTTTGCTCTATCTTTGCTTATTGATATGGAATGACTGAAAACCTCCATTTCCATGTTATCCCTCTGACTGGATGTTTTGACCTCTAGTGACCTTAACCCTATTTCCAACGGGCTCCCGGCTACCCCTATTTCCAACAGGGGGCAGATCCTGCTTCCCCTAAGATCTCAAAATCTAACCGATTGATTTCAAAAATCCAAACTGAAACCAATTCTCTTGCTCTAAACTCCATTTTGAAAAAAAGAGAATTTCAAAATTTTGAAAATTGAGGACAGGGGCGTTCAAAATATACAAATGTCTTCCTCTTTTTAGATCATCCGTAACTTTTATCTTTTAGGCTTGATTTGTATGAAACTAGCATGAATTGACAGAAATATCTCTCACTTAGGCGAAATTCAAAACTCAAGGGCGGTTTTAGGGCCAGGAATTGGGAGGGATTTATTTGAACTTTTTAAATGTCTTATTTTTGCAGAAATTCACACGCTAGGTACAGTGTGATAACTCTAGTATCAAGCAAAGTGCTCAAACTCCAAAACTATGTCAGAGGTGGATTCAGGAAGGCAAAATAGTGGGGTAAGACACAAATTACCCCGCCTTTCAGTTATGCCTACTTTTCAAATTACTCCGCTCTTATACACCCCTGCCCGACCCGGGAAATACTCCTGGATCCACCTATAGATGAATTGTCCATTTGGTGTTAGGCCTAAATACATAACTATCTACTATGCTTTGCCCCATTCAATGCAGGCACAACACTAAAATACGTTTGAAAGTTAGTGAACCTGCTAAATACGGTACCTGGCACGCCTTGTATCTTAATATATATAGTGATGGGATCTACATCTTATTTTACCCTCCGTCATTCTATAGGGTTTATTCCTTTGGAAGAGTTGATGGAAACATTGAACCCCATTTTGCCTGGAACCACCTTGCAATATATAATGCACTCACTTCCCCAACTTTTTGTTTTGAGTTTTGTCCAATTTAATGCATACACAACACTAAAATAAGCTTAAATGCAAGTGAATCCCCTAATTACGGTACCTGAGCACGCCTATTAGTTCCTATCATCATATAATACACATATGGGGTCAATGCATTATTAAGTTTACCCCTCCCGATCATTCTGTAAGCAATCCATTCACTTTGGAAGAGTTCGGATGGAGAACATTGTAAACCCTCTATTTTGAGCTTCTGGAACCGTCTATGTCCAAAATTATATCAAAATACACATCAAGTGTCATCCTTAATCTCAGTAATAGCATTCAAACATTACAACTGCCGCCAATCCGTAACAAACAGCTTTATTGTAGGACAAACACAACACCGGTGACAATGCCCGGTTTTTGGATAAAACCCCCAAAATTTGCGAGCCATAGCTCCACCTCTGGCAAATATATATTTTCAAATTTTTCAGAGAACACGTGCTATTTAGTCTTAGGAAAAGCCAGACAATTTCAAGAGCCTATCTGAAACCGTTACGGAGATACCATAGAAAAACCTGAGGGGTGGGCAGAATCCGCCCCCCTGTTGGAAAGGGAGTTAAATGTGACTTGCAAAATGGTTCAACTTTTTATGGAGAAGTGGATGGACTACCCAACGTCGTTTACCGTTTTTCGTTACCTAGCGTGGTTCTCGAGATCTTAGGGAGGGGCTGTATATCCGCCCCCCCGTCAAAGCGAAGGTGGCTCAGACCCCGTCAATGCGCGTGTTAATAAAAAGTAGAGGTAAGGGAGAAGTGGAGAAGCGGGAAGCGGTTTTTCAATTTGGTAAAAAAGTAGCACTAGGAGTTTTAGCAGTTTCAACAAACCAAGGCAGTGGAATAAGCGGTGTCAGTTTGAAAATTTGGCTAGTGGTGCTCACCTCTGCCGGACACAATTTTCTGTGGTTAGCTAGTGTCTATTGAGCTTTTTACTGCCTGTAAAAGGGTGATATTTGATCCCTACTGCTCCATCAGCCACTTTTTCTTATCTTGAGCACATTAATATCCCAAATCGGAAACACTAAATCTCCCCTCCCCAAAAAATCACAAAGTAACAACCAAACAAAAATACATCTGCTCAGAAACATCGCACTCGCACCCTGACGATCACTGGACCCCGCCCCGGGGGAGCGGCCCTCATCGCCATCCTGTCAACATCTGGCAGGTGGGAGCTGGCCGCACAAGGGTCCCAGCGACTGACCTGAGTGCCACCACAGACATCTGGGAAGTGGGAGCTGGCCGCGCAAGGGTCCCAGCGACTGACCTGACTGCCACCACAGACATCTGGGAAGTGGGAGCTGGCCGCACAGGGTCCCGCGACTGACCTGACTGCCACACTTGGGAGGTGGGGCTGGCCGGCGTCCGGCTGCCTGCTGCCCCACACATTGGGGGGGCGTCGCTACCTGCCCCCTGGGGTGGCTCGGTGACCTGCTCCACCGGTGCTGCCCGCGCCCCTCTCCCCAATGGTGCTGGCCGCGGCCCGCCCTGCTCCACCTCTGGGGTGGCGGCGCGACACCTCTGCCCCACGACACTGAGGTGCTGGCCGCTCCGGACTACCTTCCACCAATTGGTGGGAGCTGGCCGCGCAAGGGTCCCAGCGACTGACCTGGCTGCCACCACAGACATCTGGGAGGTGGGAGCTGGCCGCGCAGGGGTCCCAGAGCCGCGTGATGCCCACGCCGCGGTCACCCCAGCGCAGACGCTCCGCCGGCTGCGAGCGACGCCGCTGCTCTGAAGCCCGCGTCAGCTGAGCCACCTGCCGCGCGTGCTGCTGTCGCCTGCGGGGTCAGGTCAGCGTGGGTCAAGGGCGGAGTCAGCGACGTTCAAAGGGGAGGGCTAGTGAGAGTCAGACAGGAATTTCGGTGGAGTCGGGCTTGCGTGTTAACCAATTTCAGCACTGGTCACTGCAAAGCTTCTGCCTGACCCCATCTGCTGGAGCCTCGGAATGATCTTTTTCGATGGGAGAGGAGAAGAAAACAGCGAACCACATATACGTTACATGCAATTCACTTCGTTTTATATGTCGCTACAAATGGATGCAACCAGCAGCATATTATACATAACATTATCAAACCCCTCAAATAGCACACTGCAGGAATATGTCGTTTTTTTCTATAGTACAAGTAGTGGCGGAAACTAGGAGGCTCAAGCTGCCCGTCAAAATGTCTATAGTTAATATAAATGCGGAGGCTGATCCGAGGCAACAGAGGGGGAGGCTCGAGCCTCCTAGTTCCCCCTTCCCTGCAATGAAATCTTGGCTCTGCCACTGAATACGAGTATTAGAAGATTTGCAGTGCTAGATTACGGCATGATATACTAATCCGGGTTTTACGGCTGGAAGCCTCTCTTCTTGAGTTTGTACTGCTGTAATCCATACAATTTTTCCTGCCTCCTGCAGAGGGTGTATCACGCCACTATATGGTGCAGCAGTACCGATCAATACAAGTTTTCAGTGGTAAGACAGCTTAAATACCAACGTGGTTTACTAGGTTCTGTCCAACTACCATCCACGCTCCGTTTGGCTTAGTTGTTACGTAAACTTTATATGAAAGGGAAAAAACGTAGCCGGTAATAACAGAGGTGGGCAAGCTGGACGTGGTATGTATGTACCACTGAAAGACACATCACAGGCGTATAGTAACTGACAGTCAACACAATAGTAATAGGTACATGGCGGACACTAAAGCCCCGGAGTCTGCCATTAGCATCGCTGATGTACAGTAACTCGTACAACCAATGCACTAATAAAGCCGTATCTGAAAAGCAAAATGTACAGGACTGCGGTTTCGTGGAAAATTATCCGCTTTAAAAAATCAGTTAATAACCATAAAAAAGTATCCAGCCAGTAGTCAGCCTACCTCCAGGTCATGTTACTGTCACGGGTCGGTGGGGGCGCAGGCGGCACCGCCCTCTCCTCCTCCCTCTGCCTGCTCTCCTCCGCCATCTTCTGAGCGGCCGGATCGGGCGGCCGAGGCGGTGGCGAGGTGCTCTGCTGCTCAGCAGGGTCGAACCGCACCGACTTGAGGGAGCCGTGGACGGCGGGCGCGGCGCGGCGCAGCTCGGTGGACGCTCGCTCCGGGGCCTCGCTGTAGTAGCCGGAGGTCTCGCCCTCCTCCGGGCTGAGCCGCGGCGTGATGGGCGGCAGAGACGGACTGCGGCGGCCGCCGTCGGCTGTCGGCTGGCGGGAGTCCAGTGACGTCCACGAATCTGCAGTCTGTCGCACAGAGGCAAGTCCTCTCAGACAGTGGGATGGATGGGTGAGTAACCCGTTTAATAGGCGTACGTGTTTTTACTGAATTATATCCAAAAAAGATGATAATGAACAGGCTGTCTCAAAGGCTTCAGGTGAAGCCTAGCAAAGTTGAAAAAGTTGACCAGCTCTAATGGCTAGGTCACCTCACCAACACCGGCCGGAAGATGCTCTCCCAATGCAGCTTCAGGTCTTACTAGTGTCAATCTTGGCACAACAAAACCGATGGAATGCCAGTGTTTGGTCTTCAAAGAGTCTGACTCCTCCCTAATTACTTCACATGACATCCTTTGCAGTTGAAGCTAAGCCGGCGTCAAATATTCGGCTAAGCTCTCCAGGGTCACGAAGCTTCACAAACGCCCTCCGGAGGGCCTTGTAATCCCTTTGACCTTAAACAGGCTATGGCCCCATTTACAAAATTAGCCTCCTAGCCGGCTGAGCTGTTCAGTGTTTCTGTGCTAGAGGATGAAACCAGGCTTCAGCACTGATGCTACAGAAATTAGAACCGTGAAGATCAAGAGACTCATGGAAGTTAACTGCATTCAGAAAACTTGGAAAGGAAGGGAAGGGGTATGAGACATATATTTTACCATGCCATGGTGGAGTTTTAGCTCATTAAACTTAAATGTCACGAGTGGGGGCGTCTAACTAGGTGAGAGACCCGTTATTCCTGCTGGAGTTGTTCCTGCAGCCTTCCAGTCTATTCAGGTATATTATACTTACTATTATCAGTAATTCTCATCTGAAGTTGCAAGTAGCAGAATTTCTGATCAAAGAGGCGACAACTAAAGGGGCCGTGAGTGTGAAACCTTCCTTCTCCATATCATGCCATATCTGCCTCTCTAACATCTCGCTCCCCCATCAACTCCACCTGTCTGACACAGGGCAGGAGTGGTTGTTACTCACCCTGACATCTCTATGTCGCTGTCCGCCGTCTTCTGTGCCGCGCCAAAGGCCGGAGAGGCCGCGACCCTCCGCTGAAATGGACGGAAACTTAGTGGCAACATCGGCCATGTCTGCGCGGCACGTGCCGTCGGCTCAGACTGAGCCTCCGCGTCGCCAACGACGCGGCGTCGCCGGGCACGCGCCGTCGATACCGACGACCCGTCACGGCGCGACCCCACGGCGATAATGCAGCGGGTGTTCGTGTCAACACGGGGTCACGAACAGGGGCTGGCCTTCTTCACGCTAGGAATAGGCTATATACCAAAAGATGACAATGCATTGGGTAGGCTAAGCCTACTTGATGGTTATAAGATTGTCTGAATACTTTTTATTTGTATCACTCAGTAGCCTTGTATCGTCCTTAGGCAACACCGATACAATTATGAATTTAGAGCCGCATAAAGCGTGTTCTGGTACCTGTGGCTGAGGATACTTCCATAAAATCATAGACATCGTGTATAATTCTATTAAAAGGTACTTATTCACTCGATTAAGCATTGGGTGTTAGAGACATCAAAAGTTGAATCGCACTTTGACCTGAATACAGCGATAGAATGCTGTGCAAATATCACTCCTTGTCGAATATAATGTTTTGTACCAGAACTATGTATTTTTCTATCAACAACGTTCAAACATGCTTGTTGAAAAAATAGTGGTGCATTTTGTGATAACGCGTATATTGTATTTCAGATTTTTTTCAACTTCAGTGTACTCACAAAGGAAGCATTAAGGGACCAGGGACCAGTGGCGTAGCCAGGATTCGGCCAAGGGGGTCCGACTACCGTCGGGGGGCCCCCAGGCCGGGGGCCCCCTTAGTAGTCGGGGCCCATCTCCTATATATGTCGTATAATATTTTGGCATTATAACATTTACACGACGGAAATTTTTATATCCATTTTTAAGTGTTTGTTATTATTTTGTTTATAGTTCTATTTTTCTCGATCCGACCAAGTGTTGGTAAGTTTAGGTCACCAAATATTAAGGCTGGCCCATACCTATATGACAGCGTGGCTATAATAACAGTTTTGTGGCACATTTCGGGAAATCAAATGTTGCTGCGTGCATGATGTTAAACCTGACTTTACCTCAATTCACTCTGGTAATCAGCTATGAAGTCATTGAAGGTCAGTCGTTTTGAGTACGAATAAATGGTCTTCTACGGAAAATGATTACCAATTTTTTCCGGGTGTCGAATTAATGAACTCTTTAATCAGAAAGTTTCCAAAGAAATGGAAAAAATGAATAAAAATACAAGGGATATGGTGGATGGTGGTGTATTCCGGACGTCATATAACGTCTATTCCGCGGAAAGATCCTGATGAATTCACCACAGTTACATTCTTACCCTTGCTATGTTGTAAATGAGCAAATTACCAAAACAATAGGCCCCTGAGATAAGTATCGCCTTGGATTACTCTGTCATTGTTATTTTAAATCTTGCATACCTATTTTTCTTTTTGGGATTATGCTCATCAATGTGTGTCATTTTCCTTGTTTTTCTGGTTTCCTACGACAATATTTGAAAGTTGTTGATTTCAGAATATTTAGAACGGTAGTTATTGGGACTAAGCTAATAGATTGAAAACCAGCTGAAGTTCCAAATTCCCTGTTCGATTTGCTATTATGGATGCTAAAAATTAGATTAATTTTTGCCTTTCCTTCAGTAATGGTGCCTGATCGATATGTTTCAATTTGTCTTTTTGGTACGCAATGGGAATACATAAATTTTTCCGATGCATATGATTTTCGAAATCTTCTTTGAGCCTAGGATCTCAAGCGATATCTCTGGATTGTATTCTAAA
The DNA here is from genome assembly GCA_034440635.1 of Lepas anatifera. Taxonomy (NCBI): domain Eukaryota; kingdom Metazoa; phylum Arthropoda; class Thecostraca; family Lepadidae; genus Lepas; species Lepas anatifera. The sequence continues at coordinate 165,167 of JAOTON010001269.1, forward strand.
ATCTAAAAGAAACGGAAAGGAAAAAGGACGCTCAATAAAAAGGATATATGAGTGTGCCCCAGATGCTATATAAAACCTATTCCATGGACAGTCCTACTGATGAAACCGCTCACTTACTCCTCCCTAGCCATTGGTTGGAGATCCCGGGGGGCTTGGGGAGGTGAGTACTTCCTTGGACTTTAGGTCTCTGATAGGCTTTGTACAGGGCTTGTACTGCTATGCCAGTGTTAAGCCACCCAGGACCATCACCCACCGCTCCCCCCCTGACTCCTGAGTCGAGCAGAGATCTCCAGGGGCCTAGCACTTGACACGGCGCCGAAACCAGTATCAGGGACCCCCGAAAACAACACTTTTCCCGCAAATCCGTACTTACGTCCCCCAAAACCAGCATTTGGGGGTACCATGAGACTACCTACTGGGACTCCCTGGAACTTACTCTCGTGGGGCCCTGAGGATAACTTTGAGGGGAGGGGGAGGAGGAGAGGAATGCTCGCTGAGACTAGCTTTTGGGGACACTTGAGGGCAGCTTCTGGGGACCCCTGAGACTAACTACTGGAGACCTCGTGAGACTAATTGTCGGATCTCTGAGATTAGCTCTCCTGCCCTCCTTACACTAGAACTGAAAGGTCCCCTGAAAATAACTCGGGTTTCCGAGATCAGTTCTTGGGGGACCTGAGACTAGCTCTGGGGCTGCCTAAGACCAACACTTGGCGCTACTCACAAGGTTAATTTCCGGCCCCTCTCCCGATTAGATCTCAAGGAGTCTCTGATACTGATTCACGGCGCCTCTTGATCAAAACTGGGGGCCCCTGAGAATCTCTCGGGGCTCCTGAGATTAGTTATTCGGCAGCACCTCTGAGACTAATTATTGGGCCCCCTCCCCCAGATTTACTCTGGAAGGGGGGCTGAGACTGACTATCGTGGCCATCCAGATTAGCTCTTGGGGTCCTCTGAGGCTGTCTTTGGGGTGGGGGGAGGGGGACTGGGAATGACTTCCGACAGCCCTCTGAGACTAACCTTGGGTCGCCCCCTGAGACTAACACTCGAGGAGGGAGGCGTGGAAGCACCCCTGAAACTGAGTATTTGGCACGGCACTCCCGAGACTGCCTCTCGGAAGCCCAGATTAGCCCTCAGAGGTCTAAGGCTAACTCGGAGCCGTGAGACCAAAATTCGGAAGCACCTCTGGGAATTACTCTCAAAGCCCCAAAATTAGCTCTTGGACGAACCGGAGATTAGCTCCCGGGAGCACTCTGAGACTATCTTTTAGGTGCTCCCTGAGATTGACTCTCGGGGCCTCTTATGCAACAACTAGGGGGGGGCACAGCCTCAGGCTAAATCTCGAGGGTTTCCAAGATTACCCCTCGGGGGCCTCCTGAGACCAGCACTCTGCGGATAGTCTTTAGCTCAAGGTTTATTTTCGGCAAACATTCGAGGTCAAAAGGAAGGAAAATTTAGGAACAGATTTGGATCATCAGCCATTAGGTATCTGTGTTCTCAACATCACCGTGAACCATAATGCACAGTAGAAATGATGTGGAATTACGCTATGCAGTCAAAAGTTCTGTTGTTGGCTCAGGCGTGCAGTATGAGGCATATTTTTCCGTGTGAAGAATCTGGCTGTGATGAGTCGGAATGCTCAATATAGCATTGATTGTAAAAAACGTGTTTACTTTCTGCACGCATGCATTTATCTTGTGAATGCCCCAAAAACAAACCATGTCTTAAGTTCTGGCGGCGTTTCTTTTTCGTAGTCGTAGTACGTTGTGGTGCAAGTGTGAAATACTTGGTGTGCTAAACTGCGTATGGCGCTCAGAAGTGCACCACGTTATATTTACCGACTAAATATATGGAAAACGTATTTTCTAACGTAACGTAGGGCATTTCTCTTAATTGCATACATAATTGCGTCAAACACAAGCAAGCATAATAACTCAGCACAGTTATTTGCTTTAAGACATGCGTCCGTTAACCCTCGCCCCACGGGGGGCCATCGATGGCCCCCTAAGGTTTTTCCGGGATAGCAGAAAAACGACGAGGCGCAGCACCGCGGTTGAGGGCTCTACCTCTCACTGCATCATTTTCCCATCATCCCTGAAATTTTTTACCCCGGGTCACCCAAGGTCAGGTCACCAGACGAGGTCAACCAAGGTCACCTCACTTCACCTTTAGAGCTCTGTAAGAGCTACATTTCAAAGTCGATCGATTTGAAACTTCCTACACTTCATGACCCCTCCAGGGTCTACAAGGTGTATATCCGGGATTTTTTCGATTTCGTGCCCTGAGGTCAGGTCACGAGACGACCTCTCCCATTGGAAAAGCATGGGGAAAAGCTATTTCATGATATAAAAGCCACAAAAATGATTGCAAATACTCAGACTGCTCAGAACAACGTTTTTGGACACCCTTTCACGGATCCCAGGGGTCATATTTGCCCTTTGACTTTTCCAAGGTCATCCAAGGTCAGCAGAGGTCAAAAACAGTATTTTGACAATAACTTTTGACCTAATTGAGCTAGAGCGGTGAAACAAACACCATCGTGTTTGTCTTGTCACTGGCTTTCATTTGATATACGGCAGAGGTTACTTTTTGACCTTTCGTGACCTCAGGTCATATTAGGTCACGAGGTGACCTCTGGCGGTCAAACCACTGGCGGTAGGTCTTTACGTTCCTCATAGCGGAAAAAGTACTGGCAATTTGCTATCAAATGTACTTTACCAGGCCTCAATAGCTCTAATGACATAAGAGTTATGCCCAGTTTGCTTAATAATTGCATATTTGAGTGAAAATAGCCGATCTTGAACTAATTTGACCTCTGGAGGTCAAACCATTGACCTAAGCACTAAAACATGCGAAGTAATTTCTTACTGAATTCACGCAAGCTTTCTATTGCACTTTGCAGATTTGCGCTAACGCCCATATTTTCGGAGTTAGAGGGGGGCCATCGATGGCCCCCGGTGGGGCGAAGGTGGCGCCGGACCCCCGGTGGGGCGCGGGTTAAAACCCTAAAGTTAACTTCAATCGAAAAACGGGTACACAGGGGTAAAAACACGCTATCGAGGGCTCGAAAAGAGGCAATGATCATTCCATTATTTGTGCCAGTGGGTCGGTGAGCCTCGTGCTGTCGTGTGCATGGACCATATTAGGGACAATCCTGCTTCTGAGAGTGAGGGCTTACAATTAGCTGGCGTGCGAAGAGTATCTAGCTTCTATCTGAATCGGGCAGAAATAGGCTTTGTTTTCTTTTACTAAAAAACAGTGAATTCCCAGGTTTTTCCCACGACTCCCTCGATTATCGTCAAACGTTATAATTTATGATCGCACAGCATGAACAGGGTCATTCATCAATACATAGATGCTTATAGAAGCTTTTATTTTACAGCAGCATCTGTTAACAGGCGCATTGACGGGGGCGGGTACCCGCCCCTCGGGTTTTTCCGAGACAGCATAAAAACGGCGGCGCTACGCGCCGCCGTACTTCGCATACCTTTTCCCTCATCATGAGGGAAAATGTATTCTTTGCTGTTCTCTTCCTTTTGCCTCTGTTCTCTGTTTGTATGTAAACAAAAATAAAAATTGATGATATCATGACGAGAAGCCACAAAAATGAAGGCACATGTTTTTATACAAATCTTCAATAAACTTTGTACAAGAAATTCTTGCGCTTAAGAGCACTGCAGTTTTAGAATGAAAACGCACAATAATATCTGCTGCCTATTGACAATAGTTGGCTTACTTTTTCAATAGTGCAGAAGCGTCCAAAACATTGGAATGGCGGGGGCAAATCGTATTTTTTTGCGTTTTTTCCTAAAAACCTTAAATTTTCGAATGACGGGCATGCCCTCCCTGCTTCTAGTTTCTACACCTATGCCTATTAGCTACAAATTAAGTGGAGCAAAGACTCTCCTCCGTTCGGTATCGCCAGTACTGTCCATATGTGTGACAAAGAAGGCATGGAAATAGTAAAATAAATGAAAATTCATTCTGTCCGAGTCGATGGAATTTATAAAAAATAGTTTTTCATATACTTCTTGACTAAATAAACAGTTTTCGTTGGCTCATTTACTGCGTTTCCTTTTCCGTCGTGTGAAACCTGCTTCTTTACATGTTAGAACCAGGGTTCATGACCAACTTCCAGATATTTTGATTCCACCCTGGTACGACCGCTAGTTCACGAAACTTTGTAACCAGCAGTGTGTTCCAGTAATCTGTAGATCAAGGAATGCTCCCTTCATGTTTAACCCGTGCCCCACCAAGGGTCCGGCGCCACCTTCACCTTACCGAGAGCCATCGATGGCCCCCCTATAACTCCGAAAATATGGGGGTTAGCGCAAATTTTCAAAGTGCATTAGAAAACTCGTGTGAATTCAGTAAGAAGTTACTTCACATGTTTAAGCGACCAGGTCAATGGTTTGACCTCCAGAGGTTAAGTTAGGTCACGATAGGCTATTTCCAATAAAATGTGCAATGCTTAAGCAAAATGGGCATAGCTCTCATGCCGTTAGAGCTATTGCAATCTGGTAAAGTACATTTGATAGAAAAATGCTAGATCCTTTTCAGCTATGCAGAACTAATCACCTCCTGCCAGCGGTTTGACCTTCAGAGATCACATCGTGACCTAATGTGATCTGAGGTCACGAAAGGTAAGAAATTAGCCTTGTTGTGTATCAAATGAAAGCCAGTGACGAGACATACACGACGACGTTTAATTTAGCGCTCTAGCATGATTAGGTCAAAAGTTATCGTCAAAATACTTCTTTTGACCCTGGTGACCTGAGATGACCTCAAATAAGTCCAAGGGAAAATATCTCACCCTGGGATCCATGAAAGGGTGTCCAAGAACGGTTTTCGGATCAATCTGGGCATTTGCAAGCATTTTTGTGACATTTAGATTACAACACAGCTTTTCCCTATGTTTTTCAATAGAAGAGGTCACCTTGTGACCTGACCTCAGATCACGAAACCGCAAAATCACGGATATACATGTTATAGACCCTGGAGGGGTCATAAAGTGCACGAAGTTTCAAATTGATCAGCTTAGAAATGTAGCTCTTATAGAGCCGAAAGTTGAAATGAGGTGTCCTTGGTTGACCTCGCCTGGTGACCTGACCTTGTGTGGCCCGGGATAAAAGATTCACAGATGGTGGGAGAACGATGGGGTGAGAGATAGAGCTCTCAACTGCGGTGCGGCGCCTCGTCGTTTTTCTGCATCCCGAAAAAACCTTAGGGGGCCATCGATGGTCCTCGGTGGAGCGAGGATTAATAAGCCTTAATACCCACCCCGGTGGACCTCTTAGCCACCTTTGCTCTGGAGCGGGAGTTAAAACACCCCTTAATCTCGGATCCTGTGCGAGATAGTAAAAACACGCCATAACTGGTAGATCAGATATCTCATAAAAATTATTCAAGCAACTACGAGCAACTACATCAGCCCGTTTTTGGCCTAGTTCAATATTGAGGTCATGACAGGTCGAAGAAAGTGACATGCTGGAGAAGAGTTTCTGGGACTTAGCGTCTGACAGAGTTGAGCTGGAATCATTTTAAGGCACCATTCGCTTTTCTCGGTATGGTGAATCAAATTATGCATAATACGACTATGCTAGCTCAAAAGGTAAAATTGGCCTGACCTAAGGTCAGTGTAAAGTCACTATCTGATCTATCATAGTCAATACGTATATCAATCGACTTGCGATAATAATCTCAGCGTAATGGCATGATAATAACAACTTTATCATCATTTCCTGCAAAGTTATTGACCAAAGTCTCAAAACGTGCTCAAAGAGTCCCAGATGATATATCATAGGCCACGAGTCCAAACTTGCAGCATTAACCTGGAAATGGGCCTAGAATACTACGATGTGAAAAATAGAAAGGTATATTAGGCTGTATCTATGGAAATATAACCATTTGAACCAATTCCTGTTTTCCCATGCATTTCCATTGAAGAGGTCATGATCCGTACTTCACTCTAGGCTTTCGATATGAAAAATCCCGGAAATCATTTTCCAGCAATCGATGGGCCCATTATGTGGCAGAAATTTTAATTGGATAGATTCATCTTGTTCGTACTTATGCTATCTTAGAATTTTGCGGAGGTGAGGCCCATTAACCTGCATTAATAGCCTGACCTGAGATAACCCAAACTTAAATGTTTGGGAATAAATTGCAGATTTGATGAAGGCCAATGTGCGCCAAGTACGGCGACGCTTCGCTCTTCCGCTTTTTGTACCACCGGGAAAAAATTGTGGGGTGTTCAAAACCCCCCACCGTTGTAAGGGTGCTTTCTCCCATCCGGGCCCGGGGAGGGGGTTTAGTTTTTTTTTTTTTTTGTCATTAAAGACACCAGAGGCCCTGAAACAGCAGTCATTTTTCCGTGTTGAGAACTGTGAGAGAATCGGGAGAAATAATTTTAACATTGGTCCAGACATAATCAGTTCAGCTTCCCTTACTCTGCAACAGAGCCGTGAGTTTTCAGAGAAGAACGGTACTTGCAATAGGGCCAGGAACATATTATTTGTCGAATAGTTTCTACATTTTTCAATGCTTTACTTTAGAACTGTAGAGTCATGGCTCATGACTTTCAGTTACCAGTCTTTTAACACTATAAAGAAACATCAAAAGCTAAGGCACTTCATCATCCAACGAACGAGCAGCTTCAATGACGAGTATGAATTAGGGGTTTTAACGCTACGAGTGCACAGGTCAAAAGAGCAGCCCCGAACCGCCATCGTGATAGACGATGGCAGGAGAGAGGGCTAGTTGAACCGCTTACAGAACTTCGGCCTGGGTCTACAAACCGGCTCAGCGACAGGGTACTGCCCGAGAACCGCGGTGGTAATCAGAAGAGCAGCTCCTCCCCCGTATCTCCCTGGGGCAGGGATATCTAGATTTCAAACAAGTCCTCAGATTATACCGTGCTAGTTTTAGGCGAGATATGTGTTCAATTCCAGAGCAGCTCTGGCCGTTGATCAATTTTCGCAAGGTATTTGGGGACACACTCTAACGGTAGCGTTGTATGGCTTCCAATCGACCATGCGTCCTTTAAAAAAACCGGGAGTGCGTAATAATAGCTACCGATGTGTACCAATACACTAGCCGTGAAGGTCATGAGCCTCGCTAAGTCACATCCTGCTGTGTAGGCATTGGGGCATTAGGTTACACTTGTTCAGAAAGGATCGCCGGGACTTGAAACCTGAGTGATGGCTCGGGAAGCAGACACTACCACCTGTCGTCGGATATTTCCGTCCAGCAGGCTTCGAGACTCATACCTGCCTAACGTTGCGTGGGGTGCACCGGCGTTCAAGGTATGGTGACGTAAAATCTTAGTATAAGTTATTCAATGGGGTTCGATAACTACCGGTAGTGGGTCTAAGTGAAAGAGCTGGACAGATACAGGCCGAATTTGTTCTACATGTATCAAACTTGTGTCACAATAATATAAAACGAGGAAATACAATGCTTGGATAATAAAAGTTGGTGCTATTGCTTAATTCCAGGGCGAAATAGATGCTTTGCCTTGGCTTGCCCGAAAAAATGGGACTATGAAGATGGAAATATCAGCTGGCTTCAACTTAGAAACATATAAAAGTGTAAACCATGGAAACGAGTACTTGAAAAATAGATACACGACTGTTTGGTGGATAATGCATGTAACGTCTTTGGTTACTACATTTCTTTCATACTTCCTGCGAAGCGTTATTACTTTTACTAATTTTGTCAGGTTTTGTGACTGCGTCAGCCTTTAGCACAGATGTGGAAAAGACATTTTGTCAGTTTTTTTATAAGATATACAGAAATGAAACATGGGAACCTACAGAGTCATAAGGTGAATCCATCAACTACTTTTGGTATGTTTCTTATTTGTTTTGTAGAGTACACACTTGAAAAAATATACAATTTTCCCCACAGCCTCAGAAGATCATTGAAGAATATACGTCCTGTAAGCCTGTCACCACTCTGAGGGGATGCACCTGAGGTCAGTGGTGCGCGGGTCCAGAGCAAAGGGAGGACGTTGACAGGCGATGGTCCGTCCTCAGATTAGCCGGTGCTATGACGGTGCGGCAATAACAGGTTTGCACAGCCTCCACAATACAGGTCAATTTCATCTCCCCTGGTCAAGAAGACCAGCTGCATCCACCAGTAGACGCATTTTTCTTTACATCCACTTCGCCCATCTAGCTGTGGGCTTTTATGCGTTGAAGCGGACAAAGTGATGAAAAATGCAGTTATTTGTGCTTTGAGTACAGTTTGAGGGTCCGGTGGCTCATTATTTTTTCTTCACCCGACGACTGAATTCACCCATTGTACAGTTTGATATACCCAGGCTTTCCTTTTTTCAATTTTAACCCGCGCCCCACCGGGGGTCTGGTGCCACCTTCGCCCCACCGGGGGCCATCGATGTCCCCTCTCTGATTCCGAAAATATTTTGGGTTAGAGAAAATCTGCGGAGTGCATTAGAAAGCTCGCGTGAATTCAGTAAGAAATTAATTCGTATGTTTAAGCGCTCAGGTCAATGGTTTGACCTCCAGAGGTCAAGTTAGGTCACGATAGGCTATTTGCACTAAAATATATAATGCTTAAGCAAACTGGGCATAACTCTTATGTAATTAGAGCTATTGAGATCTGGTAACGTACATTTGATAAGAAAATGTCAGACCTTTTTCCACTATGTGGACCGTCATGGCCTCCAGCTATTGATTTGACCTCCAGAGGTTACCTCGTGACCTAGTATGACCTGAGATCACAAAAGGTCAGAAAATGACCTTGCCGTACATCAAATGAAAGCCAATGACAAGACATACACGATGGTGTTTGATTCAGCGCTATAGCGTAATTAGGCCAAAAGTTATTGTTAAAATACTGTTTTTGACCCCTGGTGACCTTGGATGACCTTGGAGAGGTCAAAAAGCAAATATGGCCCCTGGGATCCATGAAAGGGTGTCTAAGAACTCTTTTCTGATCAATCTGGGCATTTGCAATCGTTTTTGTGCCTTTTAGATCATAAGACAGCTTTTCCCCATGCTTTTTCAATGAGAGAGGTCACCTCGTGACCTGACCTCAGGTCACGAAATCGAAAAATTCCGGATATACATCGTGTAGAATTTAGAAGGCTTATAAAGTGTAGAAAGTTTCAAATCAATCGACGAAGAAATGTAGCTCTTATAGCGCTCAGAACCTGAAGTGAGGTGACCTTGGTTGACCTCGCCTGGTGACCTGACCTTGAGTGACCCGGGGTAAAAATTTCAGGGATGGTGGAAAAATGATGGTGTGGGAGACAGAGTCCTCAACCGCGGTGCTGCGCCTCGTTGTGTTCCCGCTATCTCGAAGAAACCTTAGGGAGGGGGGCCATCGATGGCCCCCGATGGGGCGAGGGTTAAAATCGTTTGAGTGTCCTCCTATCAGTTGCGAAACATACTTTGCTCGAATTAGTTCATTCGACCTCGTATATATGTATAGTTACGACATAGATGATATTTATACGAGAATACATAACACGAGCTCGAAGTGCACAGTGAGGATAAGTGATGGCTGAAGAAAGTTGACGCCACATGACCTTCGTTGTCGGGCCCTTAAAGCCCCTGAAGAAAGTTGAAGAAAATCATTATCAAAGATAACTTTCCTACCCCGATACACGAGCTCTAAACACCTAGCTTTAACACGCGCACCGGAGGGGGACTCGGAGGCCCCCTCACCTGTTTTTTTAATGTGGCTGGAGAACCGCTCATAGCCGAAAAACGATACTCGATCACATATGAGAAAATTCAACGGCGCATCGACTGGTGAAAAAAATTTGAAACTCGGTCCTAAATTTGCTGACCTATAATCTTTCAAAGTCAGACCTGCATTTTGAGATCGCGACAATCGCGCGGTGGGACAAGTTTACTTGCATTGGAGAACGAGTGGTGACGTTATAACGTCATATAAGCTGATATGTCAAGGTCACCTTACACGAAGGTCAAGGTCGAGGTCATATCAACACTTTCAAGGTCATTGACCTCAGTGCCTCCGATCAAATGGGTTTATTCGGTCTGACGTATATTATTGCTATGACTTCATGGTTAAGGTGCCTCAATACAAAGCTCAAGGTCAAAGGTTAAGGTCAAAGGCCATTGGAAAAGGTCAATCCTCATTTCCCACCAAAAAGTTGCTAAAGTGCTATATATATTGCACATTATTAACAGTATACCATATTGTGACCTTAAAGGTCAATGACCTTGAATGACCTTGACCCCAAAATGGTATGGAATGTTCTATGGGACTTTCCCTCTATGAGCCTGGTCCGTATTTAGCTTATTTCCGCCTTATCCCGCATAATCACGGCATTTTCCTATCGGTCCCCAGCATGACCAAGATTTGACTTTTATGACCTCGTTTGAACTTGAAGATATCGACAAAGGCCAATGAAAGTTGGTCATAATGTAGATAACCATCATCATGTATTTCTACAGTTCCACACAAATGAGGTGGCTTTTAAAGTGTCGTCGCAATGAGTATAAAGTGATTATAAACTATGGAAGGAGATGGTAAGGAAGGGGAAAGGTGAGGATCAAGAGGATGGGATTCTACCTGGAGGGGTCGCTGCAGCCACAGGCGCATGCGCTCACAGCCTCCAGGTAGAGTAAGGATAAGGATAAGGATTAGGTACCGGTAAAAAACACACAATCGAACACACACTTCGAACATTTAAACAAAAATAATATAAAGATGAAAATGTTCGATTCTTCGGCTTCGCTTTCATTTCGTCTTCGATCTGATAAATTTCGTTGTTTGTGCTCCATCTTGTCTGTGACATCGTTGATCTTGCTTCACTGATGTTCAATTGTTGCATATTTTTTATTTTCTTTAATCTCCGGTGCTGATGTTCTCTTTCACAAAACTTGTTTTTTATTGTTCTCTAAAATTAGCCATCCTGAAATATTTCAATATTCCCGCCGCAGAAGCTTTTTTCTTGAAGGAGGTCTTAAAACACGTGAAACGCAAGAAAAAATCAAGGAGAAAGATTAGCGACGAAACGAGGATAGTAGGCCAAAAATGATGACTTGCTTCTTATTTTTATCTTCTTCTAGCTTGCACCAGAGACGGTCGAGGCGAATAAAAATTAGTACATAATGTAGACAAAAGAATGAATCCTTCACCTGTACGGTATCATTGCTGATTTTAAATTAGAACAGGAGTATTTTTAGAATTTCATAGAGCACTGAAAACACGTCCACCCTGTCGCTGAAGGAACTGAACCATAGCCCCCACCCACATCCCTAACGGCGTTTTTCTACGCTTCTTAGTTTCTCATATCTTTGGGGGGCCTGCCAGGCCCCCTCTCCAGTGCCCGTTAGTGCCAGACCCTTCTCCAGTGCAGGTGTTAACTCAATCAACCCCTCGTGATTAGTTAATTCAATCAACGATGGATGACCACGGTTCTTCAGCCTGTACCTCTGCCACGGCGTTAAACACTTAATGAGTATGCTTGCAGACTGCGGGAAAGCGTTTTCAATTGTTACTTACACAAAAAACAAACCTAAGTACATGCCCGTAAGCTCAACATTCTGGTACGATCAGTCAATTTGTTTTACCATTGATAAAGCCTTTTCCCAGCTCGTAACTTTTTCACCGAGTTAAGCACCAAATGGATTTACGTGGGAGCTGAGAGAGGCATTATCATTGGTTATTTGTCCAACCCAGCACAGGGACCTTATTTGGTGGGGTATTAACTACGTTGCAATCTAAAGGGCTAATTTTGAATAGGCATATAATATATTTGTTGTTCCCGCTGCATCTCTTGGGTAGTCTGGCAAGATGCAGTTGTGCTTTTCCATGATCAGACAGGATTGCCGCAACGGATTTTTTTACTGGGGAGGGGAAAGCTTTGACCTGCAGACGACAGTTTAGGAGGGACAGACGAAGACAAAGCATAAAATTCGCCAGAGAGGGTACTATCTCGGAAGCACACACGCCTCTCTCACCCCCACCACAGGGATACAATTGGTTTCAGATCAATTGGATTAGTGGACGAAAAGGGAAAATCAATATTTCGAGTGCCAAAATTTTAGGCAATGTCCCCTCTGGCTTGCAAGTTGGGAGGGATGCGTCTCTCCGTTTCCCGTCTTCAGTGCCGGTGAGGTCAAAGTATATTGAACTATTGAATGGAAATACAAATGATCCATTTACAAATGAATGTGGCATGTATGATAATATCACGCGCTGTGGAACCGCCCCGAAAATCATGAGAAGAATGAGGCGGACATTCAACCTCCTTTGTTAGGATTTAACGTGCATGCTCAAAATCGCCAGCGCAGTAGAAGGGAACGAAACCTCGCCAACCCTCATGGTCCTACTATATTACCAAAAAAATGATGACCACCTGCATCATGGAATAGGTGTCCATGTCTGCACTGCAGGACCAGCAGGTGCAGGTGCATCTTCAGGTCCTGCAGCCACATAGCTCTGTAAATATTTCACAATAATCTTCGCAGCGTTGTTTTGATCACCTACAAAAAATGTGCTGAAACTTCACAAATATTCAAAATAGAAAGTCCAGCGGTCCCAAAGGGCGGGGGGATCTGGGTCGTGACTCTCCTAAGCCCCCACCAAAATGTCTGAACTTACCTAAAAGCAAATTAAAGCTCTATATTCAAAACCTGTTTAGCCGTTTGCTTCCCCTCTAATAAAAAGTTGTATGGGTTCAGTGTCTGAGTCTGCCACTGGTTGAAGCCATTTTGGCCCATAGACAGCCAGCCGGACACCTCACTGTCCCGGCCTCCGCTGGCACTGTGAGGCATCGACAGTGCCTCCGCTGGCACTGTGAACATTGACCCACTCTGACGGAAGTCGCACTTAATGCAATTCAGGCATGACCATATAATCCTCTTGGAGGAGTAGACATAGAAACGCATGGTGACTGAGGTCAAGGAAGAAGGCTTTTTCCCTCACCCATTCGTTGCGTCTGATTATTTTAGGAATTTTGAGCTGGAAATTAAAAGATCAATGCCAAAAAGGAGCTAGTTGGCTTACCTTTTCCATTAGATTTAGCAAAACAGGGTTTCATGTTCTACTTACGCTTCGCCTTTTTGCATCTTATTGCCAGTCTCAGTTTCCTCCATCGCATATTTTTGGTCTTGAACTGAATTTTCACCGAACATCCGCGTCCTGTAAATGACTTATCTTTGGCTGAGTGCTGCTTTGTATATTCAACACAAAATTAAGGCCACTTTTTAGAAATTCAGGCCCCAAAAGTTACGTATTTACGATGTTACTGTCACTGTCTTTTAGTCACACCTCCACTGTCTGTGATGCCACTCCACGCACTGGGGCCGGCAGCTGTCAGCCACCAAATACACCCACACCGGAGCACCGACCGCCGCGAAGCCGACTCCACTTCCCCACAGGCGGGGAGGGGCTCGCCCACCCACGCAACCTCGTTTGCACACGCCGACTATGGGGTGTCCGCCGCGTTCCACCCTCACCCCAGCAGTGAACGCGGCGGGGCTAACTCAGTCGGGTCCAGTCGGCGTCGACGCTTCTTTGAACCGACTCGATACCCTGGCCGTCGGCCGCGGCCCCTGTTCTGCCACTGACCCTGGACGCTGTCCGTGCTGTTACAGGCGGAGCCAGCGATCGAAGCATGGCATTGTGGAATTCTGCAGAACCATGCACTGTGTGGGGTTTCTGGGGGGGCAGGTGAGGTGGTGTAAATATGATGTAAAATAGAAAAACATAAATCGCCAGACGGAAAATCAAGCGGTTTAAGCTTCTTCGGAGTTGGTTAAAAGAACAAGAAGTATTGTGAAATAAGCATGAACAATTCAGCTGACCGCAAACATCTCAGCAGCGGTCTCTCTCGGCAGGGCGACAGTGCAAACAGTGCCACCGGCTGCGACAGTATTGGACCACGCCCGGTTTGGCACGGAACCTGGGCAAGCCTGTAGTCGGCAGATCAAATATGCAGGGCTCTGTCAACCGCACCGGCAGCTAGCAACGGCGCGCCCAAGGCCAAGCGGTCACACACAGAGCTGGTGTTGCAGTTGGTGCAAGGAAACCTCGAAATTAAAATTCCCTCCTGTGAAAAGTCTGACCAATGCAGGCCAATGGTCGAATAAACCCGATTTTTTAAATTGGACCAAGTGGGCGCGGCAACAATGATCGTTAGCTCATATTACAGTTTTCAGACATTATGTAAAGGCTAGAATACATCCCATATACTTACAATTTATATCCGTTTCTGTGATTGCCTCTAGTTTTTCTTCCCAGGTCAATGACTTTAGGGTCAGATTCGAAAGAAAGAGAATCCAAGACATGTTTGATACAAAGGGTAATCAATCCCTAGTACTTCTTGCTGTGGGCACAACCTCCCATTCTGGCATTGGTCCGTTTTTACAGCACAATGCCCTCGAGCTTTTTGTGTGTCATCGAACTACTCCCGGCAAGAAAAGGTAATTGCCTCAGTTCGGGTGGAGGAAGGCTTCTTCAGTCCTAAGGTATTTTCAGAGTGGTCGAAAGGTAACGGTGCATGGTGTTCGTACTGCTTTTAATTGATCATTTTTCTACTTTTCCTGTAAAAGTCATGTCGAGGTCATATGAGGTTAGTTCCAGAACCTGTGTTAATTAGCCTCACATGTAAAAACGTTTTGATTATTTGGATTGCTTGTGCAGATAATGCAGAACTCAAAATCGACGAGTCAATAAAAACTAGACACCTGTGAAAATGTCTGAGCTTAGACTGCTTCTACGTTTCAACGGAATCATTTGAAACCCATTTTGGATAATGAGAGTTGCTTGGGATAAAACTTTGATATTCAGGATTTTTAGGATATATGACCAAAGGGTAGGTCAGATACATGATCTTCCCATCGTCGGGGCTTATGAATTTATATTTTGAAATATTTATGTTCAGTTCATACGTCTAATATCAACTTCAAAATTTCAACCTCATGCATCAACAGCCCATTCCAGTGCCTTGGTAGGCCAAGGCCAAGTTTGAAGCTCAAGATTTGACCTGTCACCTCGGACATGTAATCTGAGTGAAAGTAAATATTTTGAATAAAACAGTCAATTATATTTTCCTGAACAGAGATGGAGCTGTCGTTCTTTTATTGTGATTGCCTTATCGCTACAAGTGTATTTATGTTCGTTTGTACATCACGACCAAATTTGAATTTATGTTAGATTCAAATATTGGCCCAACAAGTTTGGTCAAGATCACAAATAAACCTATTATAGTCGTAATGAATCTTGACCAGCACGAGAAGGTATAAAAACCTTTATGTCACGTATGCCAAATCTATTTTTTAAGGCAACAATATTGGCTGAAGTAGAGTCATGTGTCTGCATGAGCCCATGTGACCTCTAAATGGTCATCGGGGAACACATTTGGAGAATGGCGCCTGACAATGAGTTCCAAACGCAGTTCTCAGATGACCTTGGCTGCATCTCCTAGACAACGCGTTTCAGACATTTCAAATATACCTACAATGAAGATCTCACGGATCTTACCTGACATTATGTCACTGGCAAAAAACTCCGAATCACACATTTGCGGCTATATAGACACTAGACACCAGAGAGAGGAGTTTTAGGGCACTGCAGCTACAAAGGCTATATGTGCTAGACACCAGAGATCAGTGGGCATTGTTTAAAACGCAGGGTAGTTAAAAAATGAGATACAAGGTCACTTAAACTAGCCACTTGACCAGAGAGGACATTATTATATATACCCTTAGGCACTGGGACGAAGGTTAGATACAAGTGGACGACTAGCATTCATAATAAACAACGTGATGTTTGCAGCCGAAATAGTTTGACCATTCCGAGTTGGGAAACACATGTCTCAGAACATAGGAATGCAGTAACATATTTTCCTTCTGAAGGGTTGGTTCAAACATTTTTTCTGGTGTTCTTGGACTGTACGTGCTCTGCAAAGGGTTAGGAGTTCGAGGTTACCCAGAGACACGATTTGGTAACTTACCCTAGTCATAGGCTGGCGTCCTCATCTCCCTCTCCATCACCATTTGACCTCAGGAGCCGCTACGTCATTAAATTCCTTCCATAAAGCATTATCATTCCAGCATTATTGGGTTTAACAGCACGAGATATGATATCGACGACATGACATCCCAGTGCTGCGTTTATGGACTCTTACCACGCATTAGCATGTAGACTGCGCCGCTTTGCTGGATCGTCTGCGGTACAGCCTAAAACCTAGGCGGCACGAGAACCACACACAAACTGTTCCGCCCGACTTGTATGTGCACGGTGCAGTCTGAAATCCCAGCGGTAATTCAACTGAAATATATGCTGCACCGTCCAACTTAGATGTCTGCGGTGCAGTCTAAGGCGGCAGTGGTATGAGGAAACCCTGCGCCACGAGGGCACCACTCTACTCGGCTCCCTGTGATGCAGCCCAAAGCAATAAAATACATAGCTGAAGCGCCCCACCTAAAAAGGGCACGGCAGCTGACTGGTAGTGATAGTGACGTCATAAGCTCCCGCCGCACTGCGACTCGCACAGTAATGGTGTTTTTGTGCCGGTGCATGTTGGAGAGTCATTCAGAGGTCAGGAGCCCCGATCCTCCCAGCATAGATGAGGAAAACCATGACAAAAATAGTAAAAACATTGAAACTTTCAAAAGCTGAGACCGGTATCCAACGATGTGCGAGTAAGCCCTTCAATATGTTGTTATCATAGCCCGGTACCTAACCTTATACGGTATGTATGCGTTGGGGGAAGGCATTTTCTCTTTCGTAAGACTTAACATTTTCGTTGGGACAGCTTTCTTATCTTGGGTGAAAATTGGTCTCTGCAGGAGAGAATACAGTATAATTCCATTATATTCCCATCCCCAAGAGCTTAGCATAGTGGACTAACAAGGTAGGACTAAGAGGCTCGATGGGCTCAAGGGGCTTTTGAGTGTCCATAGTTATTCCGGGTACAGTTAGGTTAGGGTTGAGCCTCCACCTCCAGATCCCCTCCTGAAATGACAGTTTGGATCCGCCTCTGACTTATCACAGCTAGAAATGCGCAGCATACATTTTTCAGCTGGAAGGCCACGATCAGGACACTTTTTTAAACACAATGTTGAGGTCATTTCTGGTCACTTGTGCCTACCAATGTTCCCCAGCCCTTCAGTTTTTCCTGCACTGGAGACCCGTGTCCTTCCAGTTGTGAATCCCTGAAACAGTGGTGGGTACAAGGGGGACTAGGGGGGTCAAGTCCCTCCCGCAAATTTCTTACTGTTCATAATAATGGCATAGCAAGAAACTATTCGAGGTAAATGTGAGGTAGGGGTTAAGCCCCTTAACCCCCCACCCTCCGAAACGAAAGTCTGGGTGTACCACTGACCTGAAGGCTTGTTCTTCTTTCTGAAATGGTTTTTGGGCACTTTGCTGAAGGACAATATGAACCTCTGATTAGGTTTTTGCGCAAAGCAGGAACAAAGATGTCCCGATAAAGAAAATAACAATAACCCTTTTACTGACTAAATATGCTTCCTTGAAGTCTGATAGTGTCCCTTCGATTTTTCTTGTTTAGTTCCCGGTAAAATTGGCAAATGCACTGCGCAGTTATTCCTCCGAATGTCCTCATCGATCATTGGTTATCTGCTTTCCTCGAATTTGAGATCACGGCTCAGGATCTTCGAGGTAATCGAGGTGGTGGATCGCACGGTGATGGATAACGAGGTGCAAAAAATGTTGACTATCTGTAAGTGAAAGTGGCTAAATATGAGCAGTTTGATGACATTGAATTTGAATATGAAGATTTTCTCTATTCTGCTCATTTTTTCCTAAAATTCAACTGACAATTTAGAATACAACGTATCTGCGGCCACTTCCAGACTTATCTAAGCCCAAAAATCGTAATTGCAAGATAAAATTGAAAATTTTTATGATCCTTAACAAGTTATTTACTCCCCTTTGAGGTATATGCTTTTTTTAGGTCATACTGGGTCACGGACCTATGACGTCATAATCAAAACCAGATTGACTAATTTGGGGTCGTGTCGTACCTCTCATTCTTCTCAATTATGGCTGTTAACACTTCAAGTTTATATCATGTGACCTCAAATGACCTGATTTGACCTTCAAGGAACTCCTCGAACCTGTGTGTTTCATCATTTTAAGTAACCTCTCTATGACCTTGTGATCTCTACTGAAATATTCAAAGTGTCTAGGACGCAAAACTGTCTAGGAACATGCACTTACCAGTTCAACATCTGCCAGTGGGGAATAAGGGTAGGCAGATCCGTCTTAGAAGAGATGTGACTAGCTTTTTTCTAAGCAGCCACATCTAGAAGTCAATCCCACCTCCAATCTATTTTTGCAGAGTTCACATGGGGATTGGCCATTTAGTTTCGGAAAGCGTGTTCGAAACAAAACAGGTGGGGATGGTTGTGTGGAAAACTTCGGAATGTTTCTGAAGGTGAGGTAAATTAGAGCGCAGAAGGGAGTAGTACAATGCGAAGGAAACTTAAAGATGACTTGGGACGACGTAATGACATGGTACGTGACCTCAACATTTTGCAATGGCAATCTGAGCCGCTTGGTTCTCGGTGATGAAAATTGAATTTTCTAACTTCTGCTACTAATGATACGCCAAAAAAATCGAAAAAAAACTTGAGAACACTTTTAAGAAAGGGATGTCTCTCTCTCTCTCTCTCTCTCTCTCTCTCTCTCTCTTTGTATCAATACACAAAGGCTTTTTACCGTACTTTTGAGGGAGCATTAGGCAGATTATTTCAAACTCTTCAGATGTTCCACCAAACCACGACTTAACACAATTCTGATTCTTAATGGGAATGATCTTCGAGCAAACCTCTAGTCCTAAGCACTGATATGAAAAAAATAAACACAGAAATCGATGCAAACATAAATGACTTCTATCCAATACAGGAAACACCCCTAGAAGATTGGCTATAATTTAAAAGTAGAAGGCTATTGATGGGATTACAAAGGGGTTTTTACAAAATACTGCTGGCGTATGCGCCAATGGGACTGCCGAGATGTGCACCAACATTACATTCAGTAGGTGTGTGCGCCGTCCTTATTAGCTGATAAGGATGGTGCAAATTTCAGCTAGCCGGAGGAAATATTTCTGAAATTAAGCAGCACCACGCTGAAAAAGGCAGTTTTCCTTGGCCATTAAAGTCGTCAGGTCATGAATAATGACCAGTTTGGTGAGTATATTAAAACGGAGGATATGAAGGCGTGGGAGGACCTTAAGAAAACGTGCCCTGATTACTCCAGTAGAGAATACCCAGGATGCTCAGAGGTTACAGGAAGGCAAAAAGGTTGGAAAGTGACATGATACAAAACTAAAAGATGATGTTTATTGTAAAATTGGAAGACAAGAATACTGCTGTCGCTTCATTTTCCAAAGACGTGTTTTGTTATGGAAAATACCTGGCCTAGAAGGGAACTAGTTAAACATAAGGATAGCCATAGACATATTTTTCGCAAAAATACAACTCACTCGTACATTTTTCGTTGCAATTTGTGCAACGTCACCGTAGTACTGTATGCAGGCTGCACCTCTCGCCCGTCGCCAAGCATAGTTTAAATGTGGTTCCAACAGCCGGGCGCGTTGTCTAGTACCTTTGCCCACTATCTAAACATTATCAATGCACCAATGCGTTTTGCTAGCTCATATTTTTCCTCACCGAGGAAATTGACATAGCTAATGAGCCATGTTTGTAAGCAATGGAACATGATCAATATTTTATAACGTATTTTCAACTGGCCAGAATGATGTCCACTAATGTCAATTATGTTATGTTTCTGTGACAGCAGCACAGATGTGAAATACTTGCTTAGACCGTTAAGGTATTTTGCACTGCGAAAGAGCTAGCTCTGATATTTCCTTGATCAGCATAAATCCAAAGAAATTGAAAAAGGCAGCCACCTCCTCAATACGTGAGGGGGTCCCTTTATCAAAGACTTTATTCAATTATGGCTATTCGGGTAAGGTGTAGGATTTCAAAACTTTAACTCCTATGGTCTATAAAGCATGGAAAGAATAAACTAGTAAAATATTTTTAAAAGTTCATACTAGTTCAGCCATTCTTTAAACCAGCGAAAATACGAGAGAGTGCTGCGTCAGGCGCTGCTGCAGCTGACTGACCTTTCTCCTTGATCCACTGCAGCTGTTTCTGCTGCAGTAGCGACATCTGTCCTGGTGACGTCACCGTCCGGGTCGTCAGCTGATCGCAGGTGGCGCTGGTAATGGCCTGGCTGATAGACGACGACAGCGCCGCCTGTCGGATCTCGCTGAAAGTCAGCTGAGGTATTGGAACTCCAGGGTCAACGACCTCCGCTGATTGGCCAGTCCTGGCACTGAGCGGTTCGGATGATTGTTTTAGCGCGTGACCGGTCAAGTCCTGACGGTGCTGCTGTTCATTCACCCGGTAATCGGGCTCCTGCTGATGCAGCAGCTGCAGGTGGTCCTGAGAGACCAGGTTCTGGATCTGAGTTGAAGGTGCTGGTGTGAACCGACTGGGCAGAAGCTCGATGTTGAGCCGGCCTCCCAGGGCGGCGCTCAGGCACCTTCGATTGGTATGCGTGTGAGGGGAAGCTCGCGGGCTGCGCCGCGGACTCCTGCGTGGGGATCTGCTCGGATATCAGCGGCACGTGCTGATCGAAAGCCTCGCTGGGTACGCCAGCTGGTGGATAGAAGTCTCCTGTTGCGGGCTGAGGTGGCACTGCGCTGAGGGGAATGGGGCTGGAAGGGCTCTCTCGGTGGTATCAGAAGCTTCGGGACCTTGGGCTGTGGTTCACAGTCGGCCAGTGAGTTGAAATTGGATTGGGATGGTGGTGGAGCAGAAGGATGCACAAGCAGTGGATTCGATGTCGCCAGGAGAGCATGCTCTTCATTGCCACCATGCTTCAGGGATGCATCTGAGTCAACTGCTTCTTGTTTGATTGCGTGATAAGGTAGATCAAGTAGAGTCTGGACTGCAGAAGAGGGTACGGTATTCGAATGTTGAGGTGGCTCCACTAATGGTTCAGATACTTCGAGCGCCTCACTTGGCTTTGATATCGGGGTAGATGCCTTCAATCGATCTGATGAAGATGGCTTCACCCGTCGCAGAGGTCTGCACACAACTGCTTTATCGTCCTCGTCAACGTCGTCTACTCTGGTGGATCCTGCAAAGATAAAGAGCTGGTGTGAGTGCAGAACTAAGCGTCATGGCTCTCGTTCGGCATCATTCTAAGCATAAAAACACTCCCAGTTATTCGACAAGTGTACCTGTTGGGAGCGGCACGGACAAAAAAACTAAATAAAGAGGCTCCCCCCAGCGCAGGGCCCAGGCATCTGGCACTTCACTCTGAGAAAATGGAAACCACGCACTTGTTCCACCCGTCCTTTTCCGAACACGAGTTTTCACGTAAAGTGCCATTCATCCATTCATAAAGTGCCAAATATAATAGGATATGGCTTCTTTTGCTATCTTCTTATACAGATGTTCTTTTTTATTCTTTCACAAAGATTTTGAAGTGTTCTATCTGGTCCAGTTAGGAAGCAGAAAAATGGAAACCAGTTTCCACTGTTGGGCCTTGTCTCCACCAACATTAAAAATTCAACCCAACCAGAGCTGTCTGGTTGAAAATCTCTTTTTGAAATTTTGTGTGTTTTTCGAGGAGTCAGGATTTTTGTGCTTCTTAATTTTGGATGTCCTGACACTGCACATTCAGTATACTTCGCTACTTTAAATGGTAGTCTATGTCTAAGTTCACTTTGTCTAAAATACGATTTTGATACATCTTTCCATGCACGTAGAGGAATGACGATGTATAATATGTCTTGGATATTCTACATTTTTCCATTATCTTTATTTTTAGTAATAACAAAGTTTAAATTTTTGAACCTACAAAAAACGTTGACTTTGCATCCAGTCTTTAAGACGAAAAAATCGAAGTATTTTCTGGGGTTGCAAAAACTAACCCTTGCAGTTAAGTCAGCTAGAAGTAAAGGAGATCTAGGTTAGTTGCAGTTTATTATAGGTCACTAAGACCAGTATCCATACCTTCCCAAAGTTTGGTATATACGCCTGGCTCGTGAGTTCAAAGTATATACAATCACTAACAAATTCCGACGTTCCACAACAGCTTCGCAGCGCGACCCGTCAGCTTTAATCAATAGGGAATGCAAAGTTGACAGCTCCAAGACCGCTTCGCCATGCAATGCTGCACCATACCAACATGCTAGTGTCTATACCAACTCACACATTCCTCAAGGCTGGATCCATCCAGAGGACTTGATTGATGACCCCTCCCTGTCTACCTTCGCTGAAAAATAATTGTCTTTCTAATATCTTATGTACGTTTGCACTTTGTCTCCCTAAATTTGTGATTATAACTTCTGGACTCCTGGGCTCCAGCTCTCTCTGCAAACGCCAATCAAACGGGAAGATTTTAAGTATCTGGAGCAGAATCAACTTAAAAGCTAGAATATCAATGTGCAAATCTGGGAACAATGAATGCTCATGAAAAAATAAACAGGACAAGTGATTGAAAGAGAAGTGTTTTGAAGCTTCGTTATAATGCATGTTATGAAATATTATACCCAGAATGGTTGATCACTTATATGAAATAAATACAGCGTTTGCATTCTAAGCTGTGATATTTTGGTGTCTGAACACTCAGCCTAGTGGAGCAGCGATCATCGGTGCTATTGATGCTATGGACATCGATGCTATTGATGGAGGTCTTGGCTTCTGTGGCTGCTAGTGAAAGGCTGCAAGAGGTACCGAAAAGCTTGAGGAAAGTACAAAAGCCATCCCGAGCAATATCAGTTACTCCTTAGCTCAGACCAATATCATAATCATGGGAAGCAAAAGTGTGGCCACAAAACTGTTTAATGGGGGACGGACACCGGAGTGAGCGGCGGCCGGGGGAAAGGGGAAGGGAACTGGGAGACTGTAACAAACAATTATTAATGACTACAGCCCGGTGAAACATTCTCACGACAGAGACAAATGTTGAGCATATTGGCTTTCTTGGAAAACACCAACGACGACGGTTCACTTCACCGACATATTTGCGCAGGCCCAGCCAGACAATAAGAAGTAAATGCAGAAGACCTAGGTCAAGGCCTGAAATTTTTGGCGTACGCATCTCCCCCGATTTGAACGACCATGATCAGAGGTCAAAGCAGACCGCACTAGATAAAAAACTAGAACTTAAAGGGAATTTGGCACCTTCATAACGCGATTTAAGTGAGATAGTCAAGTTGTAAAGCAAGTCGGAAAACCCATCATTTGTCTTGGAGCTCGAGATTTCCGTAGAAAAAGCCAAGCCCTACCTGAAGCGTACCCCTCATGCACCCTTAGCAGCAGGCTACAGTTGTCATGGCTGTTGGTGTGACGACATATGTTGACGTCACGGTAAGTATCAGCCAATCGAAGCCCTTGAAGCGTATTGGATATGGTAGTGGTTGCCAGAGGCAGACATTTATTTCTTTCCCTAGAGGAGTATTTTAAAAATCAAAATATTGAACTTATTGTACATTTTTCAGAGAAATCATGGACACCTCCTTGATTTTCGGCTCAAAGTTCCCCCAATTATACCAAATTCCATGATTCGACCAAGGTGCCACATTCCCTTTAAAGTTGTCTACCTTTTCCCTCTGTTTGGAATTCATCGGATACCTTTTTGGGGGATCGTTGGTATAAGTTTGTCTCATAAAGAGAATGTTTTATACTGAAATTTATCACGTCAACATGTAGAAATGACTTGATAGAGTACAGGGTCAAAATCGACTTGCGACCAAATATTGCGATCATATATTCATCGACTCCCAGTGAAAGGAAAAACAAAATCACCTCAGACGAACGATGTGTCATCATTCCTTGTGAAATCATTGACTGAAACCTGTAAAATAGATCAAGTAGCTCAATATGATCTCTCAGAGTTCACAGCTTTGAGCATTTAACTTGAAGTCGGTTGCACTTTTCAAATCTATAGAAATATGTATAAATTTATTATAATTCTGCATGATAACTAAGTTCTGCAGTCAATCACCGGAGAGGGTGCATGGCCAAAACTGAAGTTTAAGAAATCAGAATATATATTTTTCCCGCAGCCAAACCAATACAACATCCCATTTGAACATTTTAACTGCATTTACAACCAATTTGCAGCCTCGAATGACATTTCAGGAAATGTGTCCTATTTATGACCAGTGTTGAACTGGGCCAGCAGCCTTATAAGGCATGCTAGAAATATTTTGTTTCAAACTTTGCTAGGCCTAAATGGCTTTCCATATGGAGAAATAAGCACGCTTTCTGAGCTGATTACTGATATCCCAAAAGCTCAACTCTGCGCCCGATCAGCCTGGCAAGACTGCAGGAAAAAAAGAGGGGAGGGCAATTGCGGGAGATACTCCTTTCCACTCTTCGAACTCTTATTTTTTCGCCAATGGCGGGTTTGGAAGTCACGAAAAACGGAACTAGGAGTTTTAAGACATGCTCTATTTAGCTGGAATCACCTAAG
Source organism: Lepas anatifera (assembly GCA_034440635.1). Lineage (NCBI taxonomy): Eukaryota > Metazoa > Arthropoda > Thecostraca > Lepadidae > Lepas > Lepas anatifera. The sequence goes on from JAOTON010001269.1 coordinate 189,641, forward strand.
GAGGCCGCATTCACTCTCACACGGCGTGCGCTTTTTTTTGGGTGCTGAAGCAAAATGATAGTATCTTACGCCATTCTGCAGGGTCGTGTTGCAAGTTTGGACCTGTGGCCTCTGAGAGGTTGGTGTGCTCCCCACAGAGGTCATCTGGGAATACTTAATCAGGTTTTCACACTTCGATCAATAACTTTGCAGGAAATGATGAAAGAGACTTCATTTGGATACCAGTACGTTTGGACTACCACTATGAGCAGATTGATATTCAAATTTGACTATTCCAGGTGAAATAGTGACCTGGACCAGACCTAGGACAATCTATTGTATGGTTTGACCTAGCATGATCATATTATACATCATTTAATTTTCCGTGACCAGAGAACGAGATTGGTGCTTAAATATTTACTCTAACTCAACCCAGTTAGACGCTAAAGCCAAAAACTTCTCTAGAATGTCGCCTTATTTGACCTGTATTGACCTCAATACGAGCCAAAAAGTGACTGGTATCATTTTTTTCATTGTTTCAAATAGGCTATCCACCAGTTTTCAAGTTTTCTCTCTATCCTGTAAAGGAGCTGATATCAGGGGGGGTGTTTGAAAAACCGTCCACTAAGGCAGAAGCAGGCTCAGAGGCCCACTGGGCCGGTGTCATATGAGCTAACAATAGGCTTCTCCTGAGATGGATTTTGAACTTGGAATTCACACAGCAGTAAATTATTAATGATGATTCAGTCTGAAAGCCATCACAAGTGAGTCTAATAGAGCACACAAATGCTTTGTTCCATAGTCAGTCAGCAGTGCGCGTTGGTCGTAATGTGCCGTCCCAATCGATTGGTGATGGCACAAGGACTGAATCATTTACTCCATGACAAATCTGCACAGGGCTTGTCCACGTCTGGCGTCGAAGGCCATAACAACGCATCATCACGCCATGCACAACAGGGCTCATGAAAAATCGGGAAAGTACATAACGACCGATGATCACATATTCGTCTGCCCTGACATATATATTTCGATACAAAACTTAAGCATTCAATGACATTGCGTTTCCAGAAACTATATTTTCATCTAAAGCGCCAAAATTTAGATGAATAAGAAGCTGGTGCACTTATTTGAAACGTATATTTTATCATAAGATGTATATGTGTCTTGTGTCTTTTTCAGGCTACGTATCCCGTCTTTAACAACCGCCCCGGTGGGCCTGCGAGCCACATAGTCGCAGCTTATGGGCCTGCGGTGGTGTTGTCAAAATACCCCCTCGAACTCGGCTGCTATGCGGGATAGCGAAAAAACACGAACGCTGGTGGATAGCTCATAAGAATTCATGAAGAAACTACAATAGTTATTTTTGGCCCAGCTCAATATTGAGGTCATGACAGGTCAAAGAAAGTGACATGTGAGAGAAGAGTTTCTGGCCTCTAGCGTCTAGCAGTGTTGAGTTAGAGTTATTGTAGACACCATTTGCTTCCTCTTGTTACGGATAATCAAATACTGTATGATATGACTATACTAGGTCAAAACACAAAAATAACCTGACCTCAGGTCAGGTCAAGGTTACTATCTGATCTAGCATAGTCAATATGCATGTCAATCGACTCGCAATAGCAATCCAAACGCAGTGGTATCAAAATAAAGCTCTATCGTCATTTTCTGCAAAGGTATTGGCCCAAGTCTGAAACCTGCTTAAGTAGCCCCAGATGACCCCTCAAAAGTCACAAGTCAAAAATTGCAGCATGAACCTAGAAAGGGGCCTAGAATACTACGATTTTGAGAATATGAAGACACTCTCAGCTGTATCTATGTTACCATACGTACATTTCTGCAAAAAAACATTTAGAGGGAAAGTTCAATATTGCAGCCTGATTCAGTTTCTGGATACCCCTGCATTGTTTCATCGAATTCCGAATCGTGGGATAAGCTTTGTAATATTTCTTGTCCACTTGCTGTGTGGTACCCTGGCTTTAACACGCGCATTGACGGAGGGGGCGTGTACCCGCCCCCTCCCGCCTCGGGTTTTTCGGATATAACAAAAAAAACGGCGGCGAGTAGCGCCGCTGTTCTTCGCATACATTTTTTTCATCATTTTTACAACTTTTTTCAAAATTTTAAGGTTAGGTCATCTCAGGTCGGGTTACCAGTACAGGTCAAGTGACCTGACCTCAAAAAAGTTTAAGATAGCATAAGTCGGGACAGGGTGAAGTTATCCGATTGAAACTCATATCACATAATTTTCCCACCGGTTTCTCTAAAATATGTTCCGGTATTTTTTATATCGATGACCTAAGGTCAGGTATGAGCCATGACCTCTCCATTGGAAATACATGGGAAAATGGTTTTAACTAGATAACATAGTAACGGATGGCGATAGAGAGTATATTTTATCTGCATTAGATTCACCTTGTCTTTGCGGTTCTAATGAGATGCATTTTATCTAATTTGACCTTGACCTGACCTCAGGTCAGGTCAAATCCTTGATTTGACCTAGCAAGGTCATATTATATATCATTCGATTTGGCTTGCTGCGAGGATTCATACAGTTTAAGTCGTTTTGCTCTATCTTTATTTGTTCAGATGTACTGACCGAAAACCTTCATTTACATGTTATCCCTATGACGGCATGTTTTTACCTCTAGTGACCTTAAATAAGACCTGAAAAAATGATCCAAATATTTTCGATGGAAAAATGGATGGCCTACCCAATGCCGTTTACCGTTTTTCGCTTCCTACCGTGGTTCTCGAGATCTTACGGGGAAGGGGCGGATACCCGCCACCCCCGTCAAAGCGAAGGTGGCTCAGACCCCGCCAATGCGCGTGTTAATAGCATTTACCTGGTTTTCGGCGATGACATTTATTTGATGAAATGTAATTACTAATAAAAGTCGCTTGCAGGAGGAGGCCCACGCAGTGCAGGCGGATCCATTTTCCTGTGAGACATAAATCCATAACTCGACAACAGCACGGCCAGTAAAATTCAAGGTCGACTAATGAATCGCCGGGGCGCATGGAGGTTTGTTGGGCGGGTGTCCGGGGTATTGACGTCAGGGCTCGCCGCTAACAGTGTGCTGCCGAGTCCACTCAAGGTGCAAAGAATGGACAATCAACGCACCATCAGCGGCAATATAACAGCCACAAGGAAGCCGCTCCAGGCCGTACCTTGTCAGGATGTTTCAGAGATAAGGGGCGGCCTTCCAAGATTGTGACGTCCGAATTTGAAGGAAATATCCAACATGATGAAATCTTGGTAAGGATGTTGTCTCGCACCATTTTTCTTACGATGCATTTGTCGGCAATCATAGCTTGTTAGCAAATTTCTACATTTATTTCGCCGAATGCACAATAGTTTGTTCGCAGGTTGCTGTACGTTCTGTGTCATACTTTGCACCTAAGATGTTTTTTCTCTTAGATACCCCTAAAAGCTTCGTCTTACAAGCAAAATCAGCCATAAAATAGTTTTACATAAATCAAAGTAACATAAGCGACTGCCACAGGTTATCTTATGCCATAAGTCGAAGAAAACTAATGAGACTGAAGGACTTTGGGACCAGACCAATTCACACTGGCATGTGCTGGCAGAACGAATAATATAAAATAGGATATACTGAGTGATGACAAAATGAACCAGACATGTACGCATTTTGATGCAGCTTACACGTGCAGTGGCGGATCTAGCCGGTCGGTTTGGGAGGAGCAAACCAAAGTCTAAGGTCGAAAAGAAAAAGAAAAGAGAAAAAACGTCACGCCGTGTAAGCTGCGCTACAATATCACTTTGTGGTAGAATTGTTTTGGGTATTTGAGGCAAACAGCAAAAAAACGTCACGGGATAAGAAATATGGGCTCGAGATACTTTTTCCAGTCCGAGGCCCAATATTTACACCGATCTTAACTGGTTCTGTTTGAAGTTGAGAGTTGAAGCACCAAAATCTTGTTTATAAACTAAAATAGAGTCGGGGGAAAAAGGAGGTCAATCACTTTGGGGGGCAAAAACATAGTTTTTACCCGAGCTTTTCCGTTTGGGGGCAAATGCCTTTTTGCCCCCCTTGGATCCGCCACTGTACACGTCAAACCAAAACGCTCCAGGTTTTTTTCATAGGAATGAAAAACCATTTTGTAAGATCTTTTTACCTCTCAATTGTTATTACTTAAAAAACTTCTTCCTTTCAGTATATCTAATGTTATATAAAAATACTCAATTTAGTATTAGGAGGGATCATTCAACCAAGCAGGAAACAATCTAACTCAACACAAGCAGTGGAGGAGGGGTCTTAAAGTCCCCCCACTATTTTTCCAAGGTAGTCGGAGAAACGTTCACCGTCAGACATCGTTATTTAGCCAAGTTTGAGAAATTTTATGAGCGCATTGATTGATGAAGGAGTTTTGAAAATTTGTCAATAAGGTTTTGACTTATAGGCTTTTAAGATTAAACCTTTATTTTGAAACCATCGTAATCGCGCGGTCCCACCACTTCACCTGCACTGGAGACCGAGTGGTGACGTGATAACGTCATATAATCTAGCTACATGTCAAGGTCACCCCATATGAGGTCAAGGTCAAGTTCATAGACCACAGGTCAGCGTCATTGACCTCAGTATTCCGGCCAAATGGCATTATAGAGCATAATCTATGTTATGCTGTGAATTCAGAGTTAAAGGCTACTAAATTCAAGGTTAATGTCACAGAAGAAGAAGCAAGGTATTTTTAAGATCAAACCCTTATTTTCAACCCAACTGCTGCTTAAGTGACAAAAGTATCGTATATTATTGGAAACGTGTCATATTTTAGTTATAGGACAGTGACCTTGAATGACCTTGTCCTTAAACTTTCGGAGACAATTGTATGGGCCTTCGCTCTGTGACCTCAGTCGACTTTCAGTCTATTCCTGGATTTTTTCTGCATTACCATGACATTTCCAATAGATCCCCGGTATGGAATGGATTTAACTTCTATGACCTGGTTCGACCTTGAAGATATTGGCCTAACTTAGTTATAATGTAGATCTCCATATGACCCATGTTTCCGGAGCACCCTAAGGCCTCCATAATGTACAGTGGCGGATCCAAGGGGGGGCAAAAAAGGCATTTGCCCCCCAAACGGAAAAAGCTCGGGGCAAAACTATGTTTTCCCCCAAAGTAATCGACCTCCTTTTCCCGACTCATTTTTAGTTTATAAGCAAGATTTTGGTGCTTCGACTCTCAACTTCAAACAGAACGAGTTAAGTTCAGTGTAAATATTGGGCCTTGGACTGGAAAAAGTATCTCGAGCCCATATTTTTCATCCCGTGGCGTTTTTTTTTTGCTTTTCGCCTCAAATAACCAAAATTCTACCGGCAAGTGATATTATCGCGCAGCTTTTATGGCGAGACGTTTTTTTTGCTTTTTGACTTTTGATTTTTGTTTGCCCCTCCCAAACCGACCGGATAGATCCGCCACTGATAATGTAGATCACCATCGTTCTCGCACACCCCGGAACGGGTGTTTTTCTAGTCCTTTTGATTTGTTTAGATCTTTGGGGGAACGTTAGGACTCCCTCCACTGCACATTGATGCCAGGCCCATCTCCACTGCGCATGTTAATGAGACGGTGGATAATACGTTCATCTTATAGCAGACTAGTCTATATATGTTTTTATCGGTCCTTTAGACATGCTTAGTGTGTGCCTTTCGAAGCTTTGCCACATCTTTTCAGATAAAGGGCTACCAGTTATTTACGCTTAAAAAAGCAGCAAAAATATTTTTTAAAAATATGATGATAAACTGTGCTACTGAGCCCGCAGTGAGTAAATGTAGGGTTCTGTGCACAACTGCAGGCGTGTAGGTTGGAATGTGCAACTGAGTAGAATACGAAGCCTGCTGGGCCATTTACCTCACAGGGCCGTGACTCACCACTATAGGTAGAAAATCAGGTCAACTGAGGGCGATGCTCCTTGTTGCACTATGCATCTCGAGGACAGATGTCAGCAAACTATGTTTTATGCAGCTGCTGGACTGAAATTACCCCAAATCCATGATAAACTGTTTGCCACAAATTATTTCTATACCTTAGTAAAAGCCCTGAAAATAGTCCATGCTATTGTGAACACTGACCTGATATGACCAGATTAAAACCAAACCCGAATAGGGGGGGGTGTTGAAACACCCCACCCGGGCGAGGGTTAATAGTAAGGAGGATATATGTTTGACTCTGCTCCATATTTGCCACTCTGTATGTATGTACATCACTCATGGGCACTACCTGTTTGGTCCAGCCCCAACTCAGCGTTAAACATGTTATGTCGGACATTGAAGTTTGTGTAGGGCTAAGTAGAGCCAGGAATCGGTTTCTCCATGGCCTGATGCCACATATTTTGAATGCCAGAGTATTAGTCAATTTCAAGCACGCTTTGGCATATCAGGCCGAAAAAAGGCTTCAACATCCTCTGTAACCCAAACAGAGCCAAAAGTGCTGGTGTTATATGTCTAGACAGTTTCGTATTCGAGGTTGACCACGGAACCGACTGTTAACAAGTGAGAAGTTACCATAACGATGGGCGCGACAGAGCTTAGTTACTGAAGCGCCCTAAAACTTCAACACACCAAAATGCAATAGTAATAACAACAACTTTGCCAGGGGAGGAGAGAATTTCTCAGGTTGTCTCTGGTTAAATACCAATGTCTGAAAATAGGGCGCTTCCACCCGCGCCGCTTCCTTAAAGTGGTTACACGAGGTTGAAACTTTTTGGGGCTTAAATATTTGCTTCGGGGAGGGGAGAGTGTAAGCAAAATGGTGAAGGTGCTACCCGCCGAGCTTTCAATTTTTCACAAAGATGAGGTAAGAATCTGTATTTGTAGTCTGGAGACAACCTTGCTGTATTGACACAGCGGAAAAAACATATCAGCAGGATAAGCAAATGATGTTAGCCTTCAAACATCAAGAGTTACCAGTAAATTCGAAACATTCTTTAAAAAAAATATTGGTCCACGTAGAGAAGCTCTCTTTACAGGACAAAATCAATATGTTCCATGCCGTGATATTGTATCGTAGCATGTTCTCGCTGCAACAGACAACACAACCACATACCAGGCGGGTATGGGCGCGCCCTAGACGTTCCTCGGCGGCAACTGAGCAAAATTCGGCACCGATCGATACCCAAGGCGCACGCTAAATTGACTCAAGACAGCTTTCACCACTGAAGATGCGGGCAGTCCACTTTGAAGTGGGGCGCCCTAAGGCTGCAAAGGAGCAACCAATTCTGATGGAGGGGCACGGAATCATGCACTAGAGGGCGCCCAAAAGTGGATGTAAAGTGTATGAGAGCGATGCATGCTGCTATGAGCCGCCCTATGGGGCTAGAAAATGGCAGCTCATCGTAAGAAGAGGGCACCCAACCGCAAAGCAAAGGGCGGCTAATCATGAAATAAAGGCGCCCAACAAATTAGAGGGCGGAACAAATCGATGAGGGCCGTCCACGTTACCGTGGGGTTCCCAATGGCATTCTGAGGGCAGCTGATGCAAAATCATGGACGCCTCGCAGTGGAATAAGCCAGTTGGCTTATTATTTGCGCTTTTGACCTGTATTTACGGTTCGTACCGAAACTGTAGCCAGTTTCGAGCACCATCAGCGCCCGAAATCTGTAAGGTCAGCCTATGCGTCCCAACAGGGAGGTGCCACCGTCCCAATTTCCCCTCCGTCTCTGGATACATCTCTGGATCAGGATCAAGATCGTTCCATTGGAAATTGACTTAAGTCCGTTGCATTTCCAGAAAATGGTGATCAATTATATATTTTGACGTCATTGTGTTTTTCTTCTCACTGAAATTCAAATGACATGCAATGCGATTTATAATCGCCTTGACCCGACCTCATTTCAGGTCAAGTCAGGTAATTCAGGTAAGTAAGGTACTTAATCGGACAAAGTCATACGGTAGCCATTCTATCGGGCATGAAGAGAAGATTACAATGGTGCTTACTGATTTTCTATAGTGATTTTCGGATATTCTGCCCGTTGTTACGCCACAAAACGTATGCTTCCATTGAATTCAAATGAAGGCATACTTTGACCTGTAGTGACTTCAAAACTGACCTGACAAAAAATCTACAGATATAAGATTTTCGCTGAAGATCAAGACGAGCTATCTAATAGCTCTTTCTGCTTTTCATTACCTGGCATGGTTACTCATATCGTTGGGGGAGGGTGCCCGTTCCAGCCATCCGTACCAGCGAAGGTTACGTGAAGCTCCGTACAGCCGCGTGTCAACACTCGCAGTGGAGAGGCGTCTGACGTCAACGTGCAGTAGAGAGGTCCTAAAATGCCCCCTGAGTTCTAAAAAACCAAGAGGATCATACAAATGCCCGTTTGGGGTGTGTGGGGACGATGGTGCTCTACATTATACCTAAGTATCATTGACCTAGGACAATATATTCAACGTCCAACGAGGTCAAAAATGTCAAATAAATCTGGACTGTGCTGGATACCTAGTGGGAAATGCCGAGATTAAGCAGAAGAATCCGCGAATACACCAAACCAGACTAATTTCACAGATGGAAACTCCCACACAATTCAATTTGAAAGTTTTAGGTCAAGGTCATTCAAGGTCATTAACCTATGGCGTAACAATACGCCATATTCCCAGTAATTTATAATACAACTGGCACTATAGCAGCTTTGGGCAGGAAATGAAAGTTTGACCTTGAAAAAGACCTTTGACTTTGACCTTGACACTCAGAAGCCCTAACTATGAAATCATAGCATAAAACACGTCATGCTCAATAATGTCATCTGACCGGAATACTGGGGTGTCAATGGCCTTAACCTGTGACTTGCAGCCTTGGCCTTCATGTGGGATTAACTTAACATAAATCGATTATATGACGTTATTACGTCACCACTTGGTCTACATACAGTGCAGGCGAACTGCTTCGACTGCGCGATGGCGACGGTCTCAAAATATAGGCCTGGCTTTGGAAGCCTATAAGTAAAAACTATAGATGTATTTTGAAAATTATTTATCCAATTCATGCACTCATCAATTCTCTCAAATGTGGCCAAGTAGAACTTCCCGGTGGTGAAAGGTTCTCCGGCCTCTTTGGAAAAATGGGTGAAGGGGCACCGTAAGGACCCCCTTCCACTGAGCGTGTTAAGTGCGTTGATTTTGCATTGCATACAAATCAAATCATTTTAGATTTTAAAAATACCCAAGTCCAGTAAGTTTCGGAAGGGGGAATTATGGCCGATTTCACAATTTCAGCTGGAAAAGTTCTGACCTAAGGTGTATAAGTGCAAAAGAGCAGCGATATGCACGTTGCCAGGGGCTTCACACAAGTCCTAATACCACGTCAGGGGGTGCCGCAGTCATCTGCTTGGACATGCTGTTCCAGTATTGAACATGTTCGATTCCTGGACCTCACAGCGCGCAGGGACAGAGACGGAGGGCAGGGGCACAAACCACACGGCGCCGGGGTCAATGACCCGCGCCGCGACAGCAGGACCGGGTCCAGAAGACAGATGGAGCAAACAGCGAGAGAATGCGAGAAGGTGCACAGCAATAGCAACCAGGAGAAATGTATTACAATTTGATTGCGTTTACACGTACTTGATAATTTTGGCCTTGAAAATGAAAACGAAATGCAAGTGCTGTATGTTCGACTGTAGGTTTGCATCTGTCTCACTAGGAATTTCTCTTGAATGATTCCTGTAGATAGATACATTATTTATTACTCAACATAGCAAGTTGACTGTGCGATAATCAAGCAATCCAAAAGATGAAATATTTTTCGGAGATTTCAGCAGGCGTATACGCCGAGTAAAAGCTCGTTCATTCCTTAAATCTTATTTTCCATCCAATGCCAATAATCCTTAAGTCACGCCCGTTCGTAATGGTCGAAATCAATCTTTATGAAAGAAAATAAGGTAGCATAATTATATTCATAGTTAAGCCCCCTTTCTTACAATTAAAGTGAAAGAGTAAAATTCCAGTTTTCTATCTGAGCCAGAACTACAAACAAAAATCTAACTGGTGTTGCGTTAACTCAAACATGCTACAAAATGGAAACAGACCAAAGAGCTGTAAGAGTGAGGCAAATGCACCTACTTAGTGATTATTCAGTAAATAATATCAAAGATGAAGCGATGTCCAAACAAAAAATTGGTTATGCCCAAGATATCTTAAAACGGGCTGTATGTTCTGGCGAGGGGAAATCAACCCATTTCGGATATAAATCCGGCATGATTTCAGACACCTCTGGTGACGTTTTTACTGTCTTCTCGAGGGCCTTTAGGGCCTATTAACACTTCGCAAAATCCACCGACAAGCACGAGAGGAGATTGACGAGGAAAAATGTTTGGCAGATTCTCCCAAGTATGAATAAGCTCTTACTGTGTTTGTCAGGCACGGATTGCTAGTGAGTGAGGCGAGGGCAAGGGTGGTGAAAAATCAATTTATTTTTCCCTCCTTAAAACGGTTGTATGTCTTAAGGAAAACTATTTAGCTTTGATTATGCCTTTCGCTCTACCCTCCTGCTTTTCTTCTAACCAGTGAATTACACTTTTTTGGTGCAACGTTGGGATCTGCTGAGACAGGCATCTTAAGATAATCACAACTTGGTTGGAAAGTTCACAGCATGGTGGTATATTTAGAAATCACTCCACGTTAGAAAATTGTCGACAGCCTAGCTGGTGACCATCTCGGTCAATAGACACGTTCGGCCAGGTGCTGCTGTTGCTGATTGGGACCCGGTAAAACAGGCTACATCTATTCTAACCTCCCCTAAATTCCCAGATTTTCTTGATATTCAATACTTTACTGGAAGGTGATAACAACAGCCTCATCTCGTTTTCTCTTTGCTATGTACCACTAGCCTCTGCTCTAGTCCATTCAGCCGTGCCGTGATTTTGGTTACAGCGCCCAGACACGGCACACCTGTGTACCGCACGTGGCCCGAACCCCTCACCTGTCTGCACCGCTGCCACCGTCGCCACCGTCGGACACCCATCCCTAACTAGCAGGCTCGTCGAAAACGACGGCAGCCAGCGACGACGATCGATGTTAGAACCATGGGGACAGGTGTGGGTGAGCGGCGACCCTGGCCCCGATTACGTTCTCAGTTAGGGGACGCTGACAAAGTGAGTTCTCGCATCGGGCTCGTTGGCAGATGATCTGATCTTGGGTTTTGCGCTTAGGTCGAGGTTAGGCGGAAATCAATGCGATCACAGGATACAGTGCTCAGGTCATGGCCGTAACAAAGATCGAATGCATGTCTTAGCGATATATTTTTTGCGGTGGCTGTTATTGCACCCACGAATGCCTGATGTTGTTTTGCTGTTGTAAATAGCTTAGCTGGGGATCTTAGCTATTAAGGTCACGAAAGACCAAAACTTGTTATTCCATACATGCAATATCGGAGCATGAGCACAGGATAAGGATGAAAATTCATGCACATGTATGTACAGGTCAATTATTCATTCCAAACTTTCTTTATATTTTTTTGTATAGTCTCTAGCCAAATGGAGAATGGAACTAGCTAACTTATTTTATAGAGTTACGGTAAACATGTACATCTGGCTTCGTAGATAAAACGGAAGCCATCAACATTATAAAGTCCAGACTAGATACATAGACAGCCGGGGAGCCCTTGGCTTATAAACAGAACAAAAGTGAAATTAAAGTTATACTATGCTAAGAAAAAAAACATAAAATCACAGCTTCCGCAGCCACTACGCGAGATGTGGTGGGGTGTCGGTAAACATGTCAGCCTCTCACGCTGATGATCTGGGCTAACGGCTCGTATCTAATCGTATATTCTTCAACATCAACGAGCAATTACTTTCCATGTTTGTGTCATATGGGTCAGAAAATAGACAAAAATACTAGCAAATGCACATAAGAACCCGCGTCTGGCACAGGGGGCTTTTTAGCAACCCCCTCCCTCGTCTTTGCATTTTTTAGCATATATTCTTGGTCTGCATAGGAAAAGAAACTGAAATTTATTTCCCTGTTCAAACATGATTGCTTTTTGTGACAGGTAATATGGCCGGCCTTTAAAAGCCATCTGACACAAATATTTCATCCCGTTACGCTAAAGTGATGGCATAAAGTTGAGGCTCTTGAAAAATAGCACTCCTTTACCTGTGTATTAACCCACGCCCCACCGGGGCTCCGGCGCCACCTTCGCCCCACCGGGGGCCATCAATGGCTCCCCCTTCTAACTCCGAAAATATGAGCGTTAGCGCAAATCTGCAAAGTGCATTAGAAAGCTCGCGTGACTTTAGTAAGAAATTACTTCACATGTTTTAGTGCTCAGGTCAATGTTTTGACCTCCAGAGGTCAAATTAGGCCAAGATCGGCTATCTTCACTCAAATATGCAATGCTTAAGCAAACTGGGCATAACTCTTATGCCATTAGAGCTATTGAGATGTGGTAAAGTACATTCGATAGGAAAATGTCAGACCTTTTTCCATTATGCGAAACGTAATGACCTCCCGCCAGTGGTTTGACCTCCAGAGGTCACCTCGTGACCTAATATGACCTGAGGTCACGTAAGGTCAGAAAGTGACCTTGCCGTATATCAAATGAAAGCCAGTGACGAGACATACACGATGGTGTTTGATTCAGCGCTCTAGCTTATATAGATCCAAAAGTTATTGCCAAAATACTGTTTTTGACCTCTGGTGACCTCGGATGACCTCGGAGAGGTCAAAGGGCAAATATGGCCCCTGGAATCCGTGAAAGGGTGTCCAGGAACGCTTTTCTGGGAATGCCGAGCATTTGCAATCGTTTTTGTGACTTTTAGATCATAAGACAGCTTTTCCCCATGCTTTTTCAATGGGAGAGGTCACCTCGTGACCTGACCTCAGGTCACGAAATAGAAAAATCCCGGATATACACCTTGTAGCCCCTGAAAGGGTCATGAATTGTAGAAAGTTTCAAATCGATCGACTTCGAAATGTAGCTCTTACAGAGCTCTAAAGTTGAAGTGAGGTGACCTTGGTTGACCTGACCTGGTGACCTGACCTTGGGTGTCCCGGGGTAAAAATTTCAGGGATGGTGAGAAAAATGATGCAGTGAGAGGTAGAGCCCTCAACCGCGGTGCTACGCCTCGTCTTCCGCTATCCCGGAGAAACCTTAGGGGGGCATCGATGGCCCCCGGTGGGGCGAGGGTTAATGTTTTAGGCAGCAGAAAGTAACATTTTCATAGAGCTTTTTAAAGAACAGTATTGTCTAACCAGTTGGCTCTACATCCAAGTTGATTTCTTGGTAACGTCATCAGCCATACTTGGAGTAAAATGCGTCCATAATATCTTCGTTCTTAAAAATGCATTATCCCCCCTATAGAACATACACTTTGCAAATAGATTGCCCATATAGCGTAAAGTTAACCACACGACCAGAATCAGCAACCCAAAATTGATCTGTGAATGTATTTTAGGAAACCATATTGGTTATGCCATAGAGCTACGCCATATTGGTTAGCCATATAAACCCCTATAGAGTTATGCCATCATTATATTTTACACATAGAATCCTTAATTTACCAGGTTTCATGACGTCCTTACAAATGACGTATCGTATATGCACAATAGTCATTATTTTAGGTAATTTATTTATACTATGGGCTCACCCTGTATTTGAAAATATAGTTTTGACGAAGTTTACGCAGCCTGACTCACATTGGTAAACACCATTATGAAATTTTCCATGAAATCTGTATTAGTTCATTTCATGACGTCATTTATGTATTTCTTTTATTTAAAAACACACGAAAGCAACTATATGTCAATTAGTTCTCATTCCAGATCATTAAATGTGGAATCCAGCCTCGAATATTTGAGCAGGGAAATTTTGGTTCGAAACCAGGAGTACCAGGTGTAGAAACCAGGCTACCAAATCCGTCGCCGCCTAATCAGCAGCTTCCTCATCCTCTCGCAAAATATGGACCTAAGATAACGTACTTTACAAGACCCCAGTCCTTGCAGAATGACCACTTCTCTCTAACAGTCAGAGAGTTCAATAGCCCCACCTAAAAATTGTTTATAGAAGATATTAATAGTTTTTACCAATGCTTTCACGATGGGAAACCTGCATACTTTTTCTCTCTGGCGCTTCACTACTCGGAGTTAAAACGGGGATGGAGACCGCAATTGCATTCATACAATTTTCTGTAACAATATCTTATATCTGAGCAGGTTGCGAGTCTTTTCGGCAATGGCATCAGCTTTTTAAACCGGCACCCCCTGGGCTCTTTTCGCACCCACCACCGCCTGGGGGTGCCATCGGACCCCCACCCCTGCGATCTCGGGAACCGGAAGTGATACAGAAAAAAATGAAACTTCACTATGTCGATTTCTACTCTCAAGCCGAGTTCGAAGCTTATCCGTTGACCCGTGACCTCACGAGGGCCAAAATAGGTCAAATTGCAACCCACTTAGGAAATTCCCTATAACTCTAGAACCATTAGACCTAGAACAAAGCCACAGGCATCAATGTATTTGTCTTGACCCAATGGTTTGAATGATATGCAGCATGAACTTGAAATGTCATACCATGACCTTGATCTCAGTTAAAGGTCAAATAATGACCTTTCAGAGTCATGTTGCACATCATTCGAGTTCCTGTGTTATGCTTGTCACTATGATACCACATTTATAGATGCATCTTATCTTGTTCAAAAGGTATAGAAACAAAAAAATTCGAAAACCTTGAAAATTTTACCTCTGGGGTGAGATTTTTATTGATATTACCTAATAATGGATGATAGCATGTCAATTTTCATTTCAAGAGCTTTCGAATGGTGTTTACAAACCTGGTATAGTTCTTCTAGAAGCTGAGTTACACCCTAGCTTTTTCAGTAAGTAAGTGGAGCAAAGTTGACTGCAGCATGATAGCAGCAGGATAGCTGATGCTGAAGTAATTTCGAAAGCTTCTATTAATTTTTCTGTATTCTTGCAATAATACTTCCTGTAATTCAGAAACAAAATAAAAAGAAACTTGGCAGGCAATGGTCAGTTTTAACACCAGTTCAAAACTGGTTTGTTCAGCCTCATTTTAGAAGACCATAATCTCCTCACATAGGTTTAAAAATGACGTCATAGATCGCTGACTTGACCAGACCTAATACAAATTTTTCATTATAAGTTGTGCAATTGATCACCCCACAGATGTGCAAAGGGATGCACCTCTCATTCAAATAGGCTCGGAATAATTTGGGAAAGACTGAGAGGGTCCGATTAGACCCCTCAAGCGGTGAAGGGCTAAGGCATGGCTCGAAAATAGTCAAACTCTTGAAATCTTCCAAACATCATCGATAGGGTTTTCAGGGAACCCGTTCTTAGCAGAAGGTGCTCAAACTAAGTAACGCTGTCTTCGCGGCAATGTCTTCCCCATTCAAAATATATCCAAGTCTTCGAAAATATGGTGAAGGTAGGTTGCCATGAATCTGTCAGTCTTAAATCAGTGAGGGCGGCATTCAAACTGTCTTACTCTGACATTCATGGTTCATACTCACATACCCACGTGACCCTCACAGAATGGCACTGTTTCTAAACTAGGGTCATGCCCCACCGTTTGGTACCCACTGCTATTGACATATGCCGTATCGCAACGGTGATAGAAAGGCACTGTCCAGTGTCACCATCAAGTCTTAAGGAGGCGAGAGACTCCATCATGTCAGCCCAAGTAGCATCTCCATCCAGTGGCCCATGAAAAGGCTAGATTTGGTGAAGCATCATGTTCTGGTCCATGATTAAGCCTAGAATTTTCACTTTCTTAGCTTCAGAAATAGTTTTGCGGTTGAAAACAATTGCCAGCTCAGCTGCCTCTCTTTACATTGCGCTGGTGCTGAAGCTTTGAACTGGGTTTTAGTGCGTTGTTTGGGCCTTTTATTTATAAAAACCAGTGAATGACTTCATCAAGGGTGTCATCTGAGAATTCAATTACGTATGTGTCCCGGTCTTTTTCGCCCACAGCAACGGACCATCGGTATATAGAACGGAAAAATAAAGCTTGTAAAGGCAAGCAGCTGGCGAAGATGGCAATGACTCTAATACTGCTCATTAATCAATTCCCCAATGCCCTAATAAACTAATAAATGTTGACAGGATTTGGAACAGGTTGTAAGACATTGGTTTGGGCGCCGAATTCGGAGCAAACCAAAACGTTTTGTATGTTTAAAATAGCTCCATATCGTTCCAGCGGACTTTGTGCGGGCTTGGAGCGCTGGTAATATTCTCGTGGTTGATCATGTCAATATATTTTGATAAGCTAGCATTATATTGAGTGAAATTAATCAACATCCAAATAAGAATACAACTGAACCTGACTCGGATTAGAGAGTGGTTTCCGTGGAAGGGTTTTTGCAACATGTATGTTGCACCTTTAAGAAGAGGTTACGAGAGCTATAATAAGAATACAGTAACTTTTGAACAACGAACAACTTTTTCTGTTGTCTTGGAGATCAGAGAGACATCACAGATATTGAGTGAAAATTGGCTGGATCATTCGATGCACAAGAGGCATTGAGTAACCCAGCTAGGCTTCGGTTTAAAATGGGCAGTGAGGCATACCCAATCAGGTAACAAGTATTATTAACCCGTGCCCCGGTGGGCTTCCGAGCCATCTTCGCCATGGTGTGGGGGTTATTTGAACACCCCCTCAAATTCGGTCCCTATGCGGGATAGCGAAAAAACGCCGACGGTGGTGGATAGTTCATACAAATTCATGAAGAAACTTTCTTAGTCACTTTTTGGCTCAGGTCAATATTGAGGCCATGACAAGTCAAAGAAGGTGGGATTTTGAGTTGAGTTTTTGGGCTCTAGCGTCTGACAGAGTCGAGTTAGAATCATTTTTAGGCACCATTCGCCTCCTCTCGTCACGGCAAATCGAATGATGTATGATATGACCATACTAGATCAAAACACAAAATTGGCACCTGACCTCAGGTCAGGTCAAGGTCACTTTAAATCTAGCATAGTCAATAGGCATATCAATCGACTCGTGATAGCAATCTGAACGCAATGATATCAAAATAAAACCTGCATCATTATTGCATGCAAAGTTATTGACCAAGTCCGAAAACTGCTTAAATAGCTCCAGATGACTTCTCAGAGGCCACAGGTAAAAAATTTCAGCATGAACCTGAAAAGGGACCCAAAATACTTTGATTTGGAGAATATGAAGGTATTATCACCTTTATTTACACAAGTACAGCCCAATTTCTGTTTTTTCCCATGCATTTCCAATGGAGAGGTCATGGTCCGTACTTGACCTTAGGTCGCCGATATGAAAAATATCGGAACATATTTTATAGAACTCAGTGGGGCCATTATGTGTTATAAGCTTCTATCCAATAGATTCGACCATTTCTTACTTATGCCACCTTTAAACAATTTGAGTTGAGGTCACTTGACCTGCACTGTTGACCTGACCTGAGATGACCCACCCTGAGAATGTTGGGGGAAAGTTGCGGAATCGATCAAGAATAAGGTGTGCCAAGTACGATGGCGCTTCGCGCCGCCGTTTTTTTTTGGTGCCGCCGAAAACCCCGGGGGAGGTGTTCAAACGGGGGATGGTTAAACAGTATCTAGATCAGTCCAACAGTGTTACAAGTATTTGCTCCCTCAGGGCGGTCGACTTCTCGTCTCTTAGGTTCGTGGAATCGCTACCCGTGAACTCTGAACTTTGATGTTGGGGGAGGGGGGTGGGGGTGCCCTGAACGTCCCTAAGGTGGGAAAGTGTGGAGTACAGGCACTTTAATCAGATCAGATCGACTTACTCAGAGGCTCCACCGGGACTTGAACCCGGGATCGGTGGCTTAGGAGATTTTGATGTCATCCACTAAGCGCCCCATCCCCCTTCCAAACAACTTAAGATGTATTTTAGAAGGTAACGCTGGCATACATGCCCTGCTTCCTGAATTTTTCTGATTATTTTCGACACGCAATTAAGCCTAGACTCTTCATTTTCCGAGTTTGCCTCCCATTCACTTCGACTTCCGCTCTGACTACTGTTTTCCGCAGACTTTCGTTCGCCTATTTGGCTACCCTTTTCCAGCTAGTGGGGCCCCTTTAAAAAAATTGTTCCACTATTTTCCCCTGCGAGTTTCAAAACACCCATCCCAATAAAAGCCAAAAAGTCGCAACGAAAGGGGACCTATCGGAATGGGCAAAAGATGCCCCCAGGCGATATATACCTCCCCGGGGTTTCGCCTCCTCCGCTTGCCGAAGTGACAGATCTGGCACCAAACCAGGTGCAGATGGTCAATATATACCTGAAGCATGTTTCCGGACAAGTGCTTTGACGGGAACACAATAGCTACGGAAATGTAAAATTCGTGCAAATAAACATGACTGATTATGACGAAGACAAATATTAGTATACTACCTGATTGCTTGAAAAGAACAAGCAACTACCATTAAGAGTGACATTTGATCAGTGATGGTTGCATACTGCATACATTGCGACAGAAAAGAACGGTCTCTGTTCTAACCCTCCCTGATATGTAACGACGTTTCTCTGTCTGCCAATTGCACTGGCTGTATGAATGAGGAACAATTATGGCGACGATACACACACAGCGCCACCGTGACGTTGGCAGGCGGCACATTGGCATATCCAGCGGGACTGAGACATTTAGTGGCGCACGCGATCCAGCATCGGCGCAGCGTCGTAACCAGGTCATGACCCCGCGGGCCAGACTCGTGGCATGACCACTCAACTGTTTACAAATATTATCAAGTGCTCCCAGAGCTATGGACTACCTCGGTGGTCGCCATGGTTGCTGAGCAACGTCTTGTGCCGTCTGTAGGCTGGCACGAGACTAAATGGGCCACGGTCACGGGGTCTTTTATTTGCAAGCTGGAATTTTAAGTGGTCGTTTAGTTGCAGTGCCATTGACCTATTGATTGACGGTAAGGACTGTTATAGGAGTTTTAGCCGATGAAATGAAAGCGGATACATGGCTTGATTGGACTGATTCCATTCTCTACGATTATTTTTGACCTGAGGTTTTGCTGACTGGTGCATTTGTAGTTTGATTTTGGTAACTTTTGACTTCGTAATGACGCTTTGTTTAATCCAGACCTGCCTGGAATATTAAACCCCATACAATCGTCGCGCGGTATGACGCGTCTGTTAGAAGTGGAATAAGATTCCGTGGTGGCGTTGTTAGATGTGCTATTGGCGTTGATGAAAGTCTGATCTTTGTCACTCCGAAATGGTTTAAAAAGGGTTTAGATATAAAGACTGTTCCAATACTATCCATGATAAAAGGATTGAGGTGAGAGTGCCAAATCTATTGAAACATTTGTTAAAGAAATCATTTACCCAGTGTTTTATTCCATTTAAATTCAAAATAAAATTGTTCAATTTAGATATTCTATGGTCTTTATAGCAAAATCATCACCGGCATCTTTACAGCTACCATTTTTAGTGGAGGGCTTCAGAACAGCCCCATAGAAAATACGAGAGTTGTCCACTCCTGTTTTTTCAACGCCGACCTACAACACACAGCAGTAATACAACAGCAGAGCGATGGAATTTGAAATCACGCGTCCAAAGAGACTGGCACGGGCAACCATTGTATTTCATATTCCTAAACCGTTCTTACACCCTATGGCACGGACGAAGATTAGACTCGTCTAGCAAGGTCATTACTAACTCATGTTCTACTTCTAACAAACACATGACCGAATGAATAACAGATTAACAGACGGAAATTAATAATGAACAATAACTGAATAATGAATGAATAACAGACTGCATGAAGCAGTTCTCCCAACTACGGCGACTTGGCGAGCGTGAGAGGGCAAGAGGCGGCGAGCAGATTTCATATACGCCCTGGATCCACTTCTGCAGATTTTCTATCAATTCCAATTAAATTCTAACAGTCTTGCCCAGAAGATACGTGTCACAGTGGTACAGCATCTGATTTCCAAGCCGCAGGTCCTGTGTTTAAGGCCCGACAGGTCCTCTAAATAATTACGATCTCCCTCCCGCCCCCTTGAAAAGCAAACAGGACACAGATGGAAACGCGCGTAATCATAGCAGTTAGTGTGTTACTGAACCCAAACAATTGTTTGTACCCCTGCTTCCTTTAGAATCAGTATGTTAATTTTTTGAGAGTGATTCCTGTTTAGAGCCGAATCCGCAGTTACTTCCAAAACCAAAGCCCTCTTTTATGGGAGCATGGAACCAGTCACGGCAGAAATAATAGCAGCATCTTCTGAGAGCAAATTTAAAGATGTCAATCATAGGCGGGAGCAGCGTCAGTCTAGGTGACAGGTATGCAATGCCACTGACAGCCAAGAGCATGTATGCTCCATAACGAAGGTATACCTCTGCGTTACATTCCAACTGAACGGTTGTTAGCGCCATCTATTCAGGATACCTGTGCGGACACCTAGTTCTGAGGTTAGCACTAGAGCTCCGACGCGTTTCAAAAGGTTCGTAATACCAACTCCGGGCAACGATACCAAATGCCTGTTCTGATCCTCTGCCAGGTCGTAGAAAAGTGTGAGCAGATACCCTAAACCTACTATAGAATTAGTATTATAAACATAAATATCAGGGAGAACTTTGTAATACTTTGTTGCTAGTAGCCCTCAGGAAACAATGATTTAAATAATTGTGTTTTTACTATTTCATATCAAGAGCGCTCTATCTATTGATCTTTCGTTAGAAACATAGTGAATCGCAAGACAAAACAACACCAATTTGTCTTTGCTCCTAATGAAGACGAATTTGTTTAACAATTTGAAGGTGATTTACGAAGAATAAATTAGCACATACCTAAAGGAAGAATTGGGACTAAACCAATTTTTGGGACAAGCTTAACCCGCACCCCACCGGGGGTCAGGCGCCGATGGCCCCCTCTAACTCCGAAAATATGAGGGTTAGCGCAAATCTGCAAAATGCATTAGAAAGCTCGTGTGAATTCAGTGAGAAATTACTTTGCATGTTTAAGCGCTCAGTTCAATGGTTTTACCTCCAGTGGTCAAATTGGGCTATGTAAGGCTATTTTCATTCAAATAAGAAAATTCTGCATAAATCTTATGCCATTAGAGTTATTGAGAGCTGGTAAACAACATTTGATAGAAAAATTCCAGAGCTTTTCCCGTAATGTGGAACGTAATGACCTCCCGCCAGTGGTTTGACCTCCAAAGGTCACCTCGTGACCATATATGACCTGAGTTCACAAAAGGTCAGAAAGTGATCTTGCCGTATATCAGATGAACGCCAGTGACGAGACATACACGATGACGTGTATTTCAGCGTTCTAGCTTTATTAGGGCAAAATGTATTGTCAAAATACTGTTTTTGACCCCTGGTGACCTTGGATGACCTCGGAGAGGTCAAAGGGCAAATATGGCCCTGAGGTCCGTGAAAGGGTGTCCAAGAACGCCTTTGTGAGCAAGCTGAGCGTTTTCATTGTTTTTGTGACTTTTAGATCATAAGACAGCTTTTCCCCATGATTTTTAAATAGGAGAGGTCACCTCGTAACCTGACCTCAGGCCACGAAATCGAAAAATCCCAGATATACATCGTGTAGACCCTGGAGGGATCATGAAGTGTAGGAAGTTTCAAATCGATCCACTAAGAAATGTAGCTCTTATAGAGCTCAAAAGTTGAAGTGATTTGACCTTGGTTGACCTCGCCTGGTGACCTGACCTTGAGTGACCCGGGGTAAAAATTTCAGGGATGGTGGGAGGTGGGAAAATGATGGGGTAAGAGATGAGAGATGAGAGAAGAGAGCATCGCGGAATTCTCAACCGCAATGCTGCATCTCGTCGTTTTTCTGCTATCCCGAAAAAAACCTTAGGGGGCCATCGATGGCCCCCGGTGGGGCGAGGGTTAAAATATATAGGGAGAGAACTGGCACGCGCTGTGCACCCGCTCGGTAATATGAAGCTTATTGTTTTTCTTATTTACTGTGCAGTCGATTGCCCAACACAAAGATATATTTAGGCCTCCACGTCAGCTTTCCAAAGCGATATATATTCTTGTACTATTATCAGGAATTATTTATGTTTTTTTAATTAAATTGCCAGGGTCAAGTCCGGAGAGGAGAGTCTGGTCTGCGCTGTTTTTTTTTTTTGCTAGAAAAGATTCTGACAGAATTGCGATTGCCTGAAGATCTGCAGGCCTTTTCCTGTAATAATTTCACTTCTGTCCCTGTTGTGGCTTCTGATGACTGCAGAGTGTGCTGTGACTGGAACGGTGCTTCCAGTCAGCGTGGTACCAACCCATTCTCATGACAATAATAGAACAGTTGATGTAATATGGTCTACCCTATCTACACCTGTATAATTTAAGATCCGTTCTTAATCACCAGGATTTCCAGATGATGAGTATTTTCTTTGTGGATTTCATATTTATCTACATGACAATTTTACGACACCAGTCATGCTTTTTTAAAAACACAATAATACATTTTTTTACAAATACTCGCAAGTTTTAGGGCCATTTTTATGTGTGTCCTATCTGGTGGCTATTTTTATATGCAGCCATGTGTGTAATTATGTGACTGCTATTCCATTCCACTAACGTTTTCGCGTAGTTGATATTGTCTGTAACGTCTTAACTAAATATCACATAAACTTCAATGAATTAGGGCACTTGTCGAGGAAAGTCCTACAAAATAATCGCACAATTAAAATATTGTATCTTGATTTCAAACTCTATCATGTGGGCCATTCGCTGACGAAGATAGCCATGAGGCCTTCGAAAGCTACACATGAACTAAGTATTCAACTGGTGTCATAAAGATATAGAAATAAACATCCCCCAGTTTATCATTAATATCTGTTTAGAAATTAACGACACACCAACTTCCAAGATTACACAGTTTTTCCGACTCTCACTCTGTTGGTAAGGATTTGGGAAAACCGATCAATTTATTCAGAGGCTCTGCCGGGACTTGAACCCGAGACCTGTGGTTCGGGAGGCGGGTGATCTACTACTGAGCCACGCATCCCTGTCCCCAGGGGTGTAGATTTGCGAACATCATTGGGGGTGCCCAAAGTTGAGGAAGCAAAATTTTAATGACCACCATTTGCAAGGAGATAGCAAAATATCATATTTTTTAGCCATCACACAGTCCTTTTCAATCCTGAAAATGATGAGCAATAAAAATTAATCTGTATTTTAATGCTAACTCGATATTTCATCCCGGGTGCCCGGACGGCCCCAAAGAGATATAAGTTTACAGCTCTGCATGGTACCGCTCATTAAAATCCACGCAACAGCCCACTACTGTTTTTTAGAGACCGTTCATCATCTACCGTTTCCACTGGCAAATATATAAATATATCATATATGAATATATAAATAGATTATACCGTGCCGTGGTATAAATATTTCGCAAATATATTTCAAACATTTTGAGCATCGCTCGAAAGAATTTAATCAACGTTGCCAGATGTTTAAGTTGATAAGGTGTTCACTGGCCTGTCCCCTCGAATCCAGATGTAAAAACATGAAAATTATCCTGAAAATGACTGAATAATTCTGAAAAATACTGAAGCTTATCTTCATGTTTTTACATCCGGATTCGAGGGGACAGGCCAGTGAACACCTTATCAACTTATCATGCTCCTCGCTGCAGCACTCCAAAACCAATCAACGTTGCTAGATGTTTCATTATTGTCCTCTCCCATCCTCGTAACAAAATTCTATAGCTGTATTTTTTTCGGTCAGTACGAAAATGCTGACCTGAAAAATCAATATCTACCAGCAAAAAATGTCTTTCGCTAGGATTCGCCCTTTCAATGCTTCACACAACTTTTGAGGTCACCCACTGCCACAATTCCACCAAATAAGACATATAATGCGAATGCTGAGAGCTGAACATCTTGATCTAACAGTTTTCACAACTAATGATAATAATGGGCAATAGCTAACTAGGAGCGGTGACGTCATCTGTGAGATTTATAGTGGAGTATTATAGCATACAAAGCGACTTTTATAAGCCTAAAGATAGAAGGTCGGACAATCACGGTTAGACAGCCGTGCACAGTGGCCTCTGGCTGCCTGGAGGCCAAGTGGTGGCGACATCGAAAGGACGTGGTAACTTGTGAGAGAATGGCGTATGCTAAAGGAATACAGTGATGTTCATGCCATTGATATATATATATATATATATATATATATATATATATATATATATATATATATATATATATATATATATATATATATATATATATCAGTTTATTCCTTCGGGCATCTTGTGCTTTGCCTTGAACCCTCCTTGTTTACACGTTCGGAACTACCAATATCTTCGCCTCAAACTGTCATTTTAGCATTTTCATTTTTTGGGTTGCACACGCATGAAATTTCAGATAGTCGTGTATGTCACATACCCCGTGTGTGCGTGTGTGTGTGTGTGTGTGTGTGTGTGTGTGTGTGTGTGTGTGTGTGTGTGTGTGTGAGTGTGTAAGCGGTGCATATCGAGGACATATTGAGTATACACGACGGTATGTCGAGGACCGGTGGTGTAATTCGAGGACCAAACCCCGGTCCTCGAAATTCAAGCCAATCGGAAAGAGAGTATAATCCTTCTTTCTGTCACGTGGTCAAATTTCAGCATGGTCCCCAGATTACACCGAAACCAACCTTTTTCACACATATCGTGTTTAGCGGTGCGCATCCTGCGTGCGGTTGGCGTGTGTTTTCTCGGGAGCGTAGGATCATTCATGAAAGCCATGATATTTGCTTTCTCAGGTTGGTTGTCTTGACCAAGCTGTTTCTATAATAATTGTATTTTCAAGAAGCGATTTAGTCATTGCACTATAAATTTCAAACAATTCAGTTAGAAATTTCATTGGTAAAACGAAACCGAAATCGTACTATGTTTTTGTGTACGCACTTGTGCGCATGCACAGCGTCAAGTCCACGCGAACAAACAGCCGGAGAGTGTGGAAACAGGCGCGGAGGCAAGATGGCGTCTGAAAGTGCCATAATTATAACGATCAGTAGTCTTTGATGCAAGACGCAAGTGAATGGTGTTGTGCCGTGCTGCGTTTGAAGTTTCTTTTGGTTTCTTCTAATCCATAAGGTAAGCCAATCTCGTTATTGGAAGATGGAGGAAAGTAACAGGGAACCCGACCTCTCTTTCACTTTGCGATGACTCCATGTTGGTCACGGGGGCAAAGTTCGCCTCTGAGCCCCCAAGTGTTGGTGTCGAGGCCCAACAGTCGGTTTCGGGGGGCATAGGACTGTCCTCGGGGGCACCAAGAGATGGCCTCGGGGGCACCCCGAGTGCTGGTTTCGGGAGGCCCGACGATTGGCCTCGAGGCCCCGTTGTTGGTCTCGGGGCCCCAAAAATCGCCTCTGTGGCCCCACGTGTTGGTCTCTGCCCCCCCCCCAAGAGTTGGTTTCGTGGGCCCCCCAGGTTTGGCCCCGGAGGCATCAGGAATGTCCTCGTGGGCCCTCTTAGTACTAGTCTCGGAGCCCCCAAATGTTGGTTTCAGGGGTCCCTACGATTGGTCCCGGGGGCCCAATTGCTGCTCACAGGGCCCCCAAGTATTGGTGTCGAGGATCCCACCGCTGGTTTAGCACAGCAGCTGACCTCAAGAGATATCCTCGGGCCCCAATATTTGGCTGGGGGCCCTTCCAATGATGGTCTCGGGGACTAGCGCTTGGTTTTGTGGGCCCCACGATCAGGCGTGTATCCAGGATTGCCGATCGGGGAGGGGGCACATTGCCGAGGGGGCCCCACTTTTGGCCCAGGAGGGCGCCATTTTTTACCCAGGGGGCGCTTAACCCTCGCCCCAGTGGGGGGTGTTTTAACACCCCCTCAGGTTTTTTCCGATGGTGTGAAAAAACGGCGGCGCGGAGCGCCGCCGTTTTTTGCACACTTTATCCTTGATTCAATGCACAACTTAACCCAAAATTTTAAAGTTCTATCATCCCAGGTCAGGTCACTAGGTCAGGTCAAGTGACCTCACCTCAAAAAATGTTTAAGAGCACATAAGTAAGAACAGGTTTAAGCTAGCGCTTTGAAACTCATATAGCACTTAGTGACCCCACTGAGGGCTCCAAAATTTGTTTCGGGATTTTCGATATCACTGACCTGAGGTCAGATATGGAGCATGACCTCTCCATTGCAAAGAGGTACATGGGAAAAACGGAAGTGGGTTGCATAATGGCTCTCTTTCTGTAGATATAGCTGTGAGTACCTTGCTATTCTTCAAATCGTGGTATCTTAGCCCACTTCAAGGCTCATCTTATAACTTTTGACCTGTGACCTCTGGGAGGTCAACTAAGGTTACTAATGCAGGTTTTCAGATTTGGGTCAATAACTTCCCAGAGAATGATGCTAGAGCCTTCATTTTGCCCCCAAAACGTTTTGATTGTCCTCCCAAGTCGAATGATGTGCATATTGACCATGCTATCTGAGGTCATGACCTTGACCTGGCCTTTGGTCAGGTCATTTTTACTATTTGAGCTAGCATGGTCATATTATAAATCATTCGATTCGCCGTAATGAGAGAAATAAAATGAGGCCTAACACCTACCTCTAACTTAACCCAGTCAGATGCTAGAGTCAAAAATCATCCTCTGCCATGCCACCTTCTTTGACGTGTCATGACCTTAATATTGACTTGAGCAAAAAAGTGACTGATATAGTTTCCTCCTCATTTCTCGTGGGCTATCTACCACCGTTCGCGTTTTTCGTTATCACGCGCAGGAGCCGAGTTAGAGGGGGTTTCAAACACCCCCACTTGGGGGAAGGTGGGCCGGAGGCCCACTGGGCGGGTGTGTCTATCGCAGGGCGCCAATTTTTGCATCCTTGGGGGGAGGGTGGGAAGCGACATTTCAGGGCGGGCATCGACCTTTCAGGGGTCGATCGGGGGAGGAGGCACGTGCCCTCCTTTGCCCTCTGGATCCGCCTCTGTCCACGATTGATCTTGGGGCCCAATCATGGGCTCGGGGGGCCAAGTTGTTGGTCAAGGGACTAAAAATTCGACTCTGGTGTCCCCAAGTTTTGGTGTTGGGGCCCCACAGCTGATTTTGGGGCCCCAAAAGTTGGTGTCAGGGGCTCCAAGATTGACCTGAGGGGCCCTAAGATATGACATCGGGGCCCAAATCATTATGATAAAACCCCTAGTGTAGATCTCGAGGGCCCGAAGTGTATTGTGCCCCAAATATTTTACCGCGTCGTACTTATCCTGCTAGCTGCGGCCGCCACCGCTCGACGTTTTTTAGTTTATGGCTGGGTCCTCTGGCGGCCCCAGTGGCTTTCCAGGGAGACCAAGCCGGCCATAGCCCCCAAAAGCGAAATAGAGAGGGGGGCAGAGGCGGATCCAGGGGGGCAAAGGGGGCGTGTGCCCACCCGACCGACCCTCGCCGCTTCCCTGAAAGATCGATGGCGCCCCCTGAAGTGTCGCTTCCCACCCCCCCAGGGAGGCGAAAATCAGCGCCCCGCAATAGGATTTCACGCCCACCTGATAGAATTTGGCGCCCCCTGGGCCAAGAATGGCGCCTCCCTGGGCTAAAAGTGGCACCTCCTCGGCAATGTGCCATCCCCCGCTATCGGCGATCCTGGATACGCGCCTGGGGGGTGGGGCAACTCCTCTTTTGGCCCCTTCAAAGCACACCAGTGTTTAATTCATCTATTGTCTTCCACAGACAAATTACCCGGTAAAATCACATTTTTATAAATTTCTGTCCTTATAAATATTTTCTTCCTAGCACACTTAGGCAATTGATTCCGTGAATCTGTGATCGCCCATGTCGTGATCCCACATGCCCATCTCTATCCATCCTGTGGATAGAGATTTCCTTGAGGGGGGTGGGAGCGGAAACTTTTGGCCTCGCAGACCTAGTGTAAAGCGACATTTCAGGGGTGCGCCAAGATCGATCGGGGGGGCACGTGCCCCCTTGCCCCCTGGATCCGCCTCTGGATTGGTTCACAGAGGTGGCGGCCATTGATTACGCGCATGCGCTTTGGATCTGACCATCACACAAAAGGAACAGGCAAAAGGAAAAAGCACGGCAAAAGGAACAGCCGCGAGAGTCTGCTGCGCAATGTGAGCGTGCGCCATTTCCCTACTATTGTTGTTTTTGCAATGCGAGTGTAGAAGACAGGGAGGCAGATGAACCAGAATATATAGTTTGAATTAGGTAAGAAATGAACCGGCTGTGGAGCCTTGTGTAAAATAGATAATTAGTTCCTGTCGATTAATACGGTTCTTGAGTGCTGATTATACTCTTAGCTTGGGATTGATTACTAGCAAGATCTGCGTGCTTGCTTTTCCTTACCCGCTCTTCACAGTAAGCTGCGTTTTGGAACCATTCATGTTTATTACAGTCTAAAATCGGGCATATCACAACTCCGTAAGAAAAAGGATAAAAGAAACACTTGGATCCATACACGTGTATTGCGGTAAACACAGACATTACATAAAACATACACGCCTATTTCTCCTGGTAAAAATACATAGGCTCCCCGGCGCGGGGCCCCTAAGCTACGCCGGGGGCAGCTAACCTAGAAGACTCTCCTGAGGAACACCAAGCAATAAAGCCGATGATTTTGCACATCTCGAACGATTGTTTTGTACAACTAAGAGCCGATGATTTTGCACAACTTGTGATTGGTGAAATTTACAGACCTCCAAGTCAAGACTACAACATATTCATGGAAAAAATTGAGAGTATTCTAGGACTATTAGATAATTGTCAAATGAAATGTATATTGGCAGGAGACTTTAACTTAGATCTCTTAAAAATGCAAGAAGACAGAAAAGTTCTGATGTTTATGAATTTGATGCAATCATACAATTTATTACCCTTAATTTCAAAACCAACCAGAATATCAACACATGGGGGCTCCCTTATCGATAATATATTCATAAATGATTTAAATCAAGTGCGTTCATCGGGTATAATAATTGATGACCTATCTGATCACCTTCCTATCTATATGTGTATCGAAGTAAAATCAATAGAATTTAACAGAAGGAAACCAGTAAAAATTTTTGATAAGAGAAAGGAAACTGAATTAAATGACTTCCTGGTAACCAAATTGCAAAACTTTCAGAACATAACCGATCCAAATGAACCTTGTAAAGTAATCATAAATGCCTATAAAATGGGAGTTGAAGAGTTTTCTAAGTCCTTTGTGCCTAGTAGAAGAAAAACCCCAATAAAGCCATGGATCTCACCAGGTATTTTGGCTTGCATTAATCAGAAGAATAAACTCTATCGGAAATATATTCTATCTAAAGACAAAGATAATTCAAATAATAGGAATGTTGGTGAACCAAACCATGAGGAAAAATATAAGCAATATCGAAACATACTGACTAAAATAATTAAAGATACTAAGCGAGATTATTATAAACACATGTTTGAGTTGCATAAGGGTGATGGAAAACAAACATGGAATTTACTAAATGAAGTAATTAATAGAAAAACCTCTAAAACTAGCTCATACCCCAATGTTTTCACTGACGAGAAAAACAAACGTTATGAAAATGAGGATATCTCAGATGGTTTCAACGATTTTTTCTCTTCCGTAGGTTCGAAACTTGAAAAGGAAATCCCAGTGTCTGATGTAGATCCAACAAGTTATATTGAAAATTATACACATCCCCCACATCTTTCGGAACTCTCAACTAACCAGCAACAGATTGAGGATGTTATCAAATCGCTAAATTCTGTGGGTGGTGGCGTTGACGGCATAAATACTCATCTCCTCCTTTGCACTTACAAAAGATGCCTTAACAACTTGACATACTTTTTCAACATTTGCTTACAAAATGCTGTGTTCCCAGATATTTTGAAAATTGCATCGATTGTGCCTGTTTATAAATCTGGCGAAAACGATAAATTCACAAACTACCGTCCCATTTCCTTGTTGCCCATTTTTTCCAAGATTCTTGAACGACTGATTTATAATTACTTTTCGGATTATCTGACTCAACATGATATTTTGTACCCATTGCAATTCGGCTTTAGGAAAAAGCATAGTACCTATATGCCATTGGCGCACCTCTATGACAATGTGACAAAATCTCTGGAAAACGGTCATGTTTCGTGTGGAATATATCTTGATTTGAAAAAAGCGTTCGATACGGTTAGTTTAAGTATACTCTTACGTAAAATAAATAAAATTGGCATACATGGAAAATTATATAAAATCATTTGCTCCTATGTATCAAACAGATATCAAAAGACAAGGATAAATGAAACTCTATCAAAACCTAGAAAAATAGACACTGGTGTTCCACAGGGATCAATATTAGGGCCTTTGTTATTTATAGTATATATAAATGACCTTTATAAAGTATCAAATGACTGTACATTTTACTTGTTTGCGGACGACACTGCTATTATCATAACAGAAGAAAATTCAGCAAAGCTTCAGCTTAAGGTAAAAAATATCCTGCCTAAAGTATCAGAATGGTTCAAAGCAAATCGTCTATCATTAAACGCGTCTAAATCACATTATCAACTTTACTCTGGGTGTGCATTGGAAAATCTTGATGTGACTTTGAACAGTGTACAAATCTCAAGGTCGAAAAATATACGTTATCTAGGAATAAATATTGACGAAAAATTAAAATGGGACTCTCATATTTCAAATTTATCCACAGTTATAAGTAGGAATCTCGGCATAATGAGCAGAGCTAAATTCTTTATGTCAACACGTGAATTACTTTGTCTTTACAATGCCTTAATCTTGCCCCATTTAAATTATTGCGCGCTTGTCTGGGGTAGTAATTATGAATCCAGACTAGATAAAATCATTAAACTTCAAAAACGAGCAGTTAGAATTATAACGAAGAAACCCTTTTACTATCCAACGAATGAACTATTTCTTGAGCTAAAAATTCTGAAGTTTCCAGAACTAGTATCGCAACAAAAAATAGTTATTCTATCAAATGTATTGAATGGTACGATGCCAACTGTGATGTCTTCAATGTTTCAACTCCACCGAGCAAATAACACTAGACTAGTACAACATTTTGAAGTACCTTTAGCCACCACAAATTACAGAAAATTTTCTATTACATGTTCTGCACCAGAAATTTGGAATAAAACTTTATGTGCCAAATTTAGGACTACGGAAGATGTACCCCTAAACAAAAACACACTAAAAAAACATGTAAGGGATATCTTCCTTGCCAAATATAGAACAAATAATTAGTAACCAACGTGACCATCGCCGTGAAATTTATAGTGGGGGAAGACATGTGAACCTTGGTAATGGGGCTGCACATTGAAGACTGTAATTGTGTCCCAATAAATGCTTCCTAGTGTATATGTGTAGGTTTGTGCGTGTTGCATGGGCGTTGTGCATGTTGCATGGACGTTGTGCATGTTGCATGGGCGTTGTGCATGTTGCATGGACGTTGTGCGTGTGTACGTGTGCGTGTACGTGTGCGTGTACGTGTACGTGTACGTGTACGTGTGCGTGTGCGTGTGCGTGTGCGTGTGCGTGTGCGTGTGTGTGTGTGTGTGTGTGTGTGTGTGTGTGTGTGTGTGTGTGTGTGTGTGTGTGTGTGTGTGTGTGTGTGTGTGCGTGCGTGCGTGCGTGCGTGCGTGCGCGTGCGTGCGTGCGTGCGTGCATCTGACTCCCTGCTGCGCTTGCTTGCTAGTTTGCCTGCTTGCTTGCTTGCTTGCTTGCCTATGCCTGCATGTCTGCCTTAATTTGCTTACTGTCTTCCGAGTTCTCTGGCGAATGTTACTAGGCCTCTATCTTTTCGCCGGAATCTCGGAGGGGCTAACACGAATCTCCAGTTTTGGGTAGTCCCGTTTGGAAAAAGACTAACAATCTAACCGGTAATGAGCTAAATTATTGTGCATTTAACCTAAATAGACCTGTATTCCTGCTCCCTGTATATTTACAGGGAGCTACTACTGGCAGTTTTTACTAATAGTATTGATATTTATTATGCTTTCTCTAAGTTACTTTCTTTTTCCTAGCAGGGCGTGCCGCGACTTGTAATATTTTATGTTCTGGTGGTGTTAACGTAAGGGTACTGTTGTCGTTGGGATCGCGGAGGGGGCACGCCTGGCTACCCGATTAAATGGGTGGCGGACCTTTTCTAGCAATAGAATTGCATGTAAAAAAAAAAAATAATAAAAAATAAAACTGTTAAATTGCCTGAGTACATACAATTGGCTAGAAATCATTAGCAAGATGCCTCAAAAAGTTCACTGACCAGCTTGATGAATTCCGCTCAAAGTTCTCTAAGTTGGAGGAGACTGTCAATGAGCCAAAAAGTGAACTGAAATCAGTTAAGGAGGGGCAACAGTCTCTACAACTGCTATATAGCGAGGCAGTTGCTACTCTGAACGAAAATGAAAGGCAGTTAGAAACACCCAGGGATGAGAGCCATAGACTAAAGGAAAAGGAAGAAAACACTCAAAAGAGAGTTGAGCACCTGGGTACCTACTGGTGCTGATTTACCATGGTACTCGCTGGTAGGGCGATCCCTGATCCCTCGCGGGGAGAAGACATCAGGGATATAGTCTTGTGGCTTCTAAGGGTCTTCCTGAGGATCACTCTGGATAAATTTGCTTTGAAGGCATGTCATAGGCTAGAAAATGGGAGATCAGTTGTGGTAAGATTCAGGGATCCAAGTGATCACCAAAATGTGTACCACCAAAGAACAAGACTAGTCCGTAATTGTAATCTTGGGCTTCTAGTCTTTGAAAACCTCTCAGAAGACAGGATGGCTGTAGTCAACATCCTGCGGGACATGCGCAAGGATGCAAGGCAGTGTCCGTTCAAAAACTTCTACACTTACATGGGAATCTACATCAAAGTGAGAGAGGGGGCGTGACCCATCCAACTGGAGGTAGGAATGACTCAGAAGGAAATCCTAAAACTCTGTTGTGGCGAGATTCCTAGGGATTCACCAACAGGTACTCAGGGTGCAGCTCCCAGTAGGGGTACACGGCCTAGGCCCGGTGGCTGGCACACTGTGATGGGGCGTGGCAAGAGACGACACCAAGGGGGACCCATTGTGGGGAGGGAATGTAGATGGGGTGTCCCAAAGTGCTGCTCCAACACCAGGGTCTACTGGTGATAGAAGTGCTCATCCACTGCTTCCCCCAAGGCTAAGACCCTTGCCACCTCCTGTCTTGCAGACACGCCAAAGTCATGTCTTGGGTAAAATCACAATTTTTCATCATCCAAATTTGAGACTAGGTAGAATAATTATTTTCATCCTTTCATCCTCGGTGGACGATATCATTTGAATGCTCCGCATGACTGGGCTCCCTGAGCT
Source organism: Lepas anatifera (assembly GCA_034440635.1). Classification (NCBI taxonomy): domain Eukaryota; kingdom Metazoa; phylum Arthropoda; class Thecostraca; family Lepadidae; genus Lepas; species Lepas anatifera. Next base: position 222,844 of record JAOTON010001269.1, read on the forward strand.
ATACCCGTTTATGAATTGGTTCCAACGGATTTCAGCTAAAAATGCATTTCATTCTTTAAAAAGCAGCATGGTGGCTTGAATGACATTTAGAGATCACAGTGATTTCATGAAGAGCAGTATGGGAGGAAACAATGAGGAATATAAAACTGTCAAAGTCGAATCGGTAAGCACCTTCATATGTTTCTATGTTTTGTATTGCAGGGACTGCGCGCCTACCTATTCCTGAGTGGGCTCAGCGCCGAGGCAGCGTCAGAGCCGCAACACGTCGGAGCCGCAGCCTCACAGCTGCAGGACGTCGGAGCCGCAGCCTCACAGCCGCAACACGTCGGAGCCGCAGCCTCACAGCTGCAGGACTTCGGAGCCGGAGCCTCACAGCCGCAACACGTCGGAGCCGCAGCCTCACAGCTGCAGGACTTCGGAGCCGGAGCCTCACAGCCGCAACACGTCACCGTGTGTGTACTCAGCGTTGAGAAAAGCTGTGGTGTTGCAGTGCGCCGTGTGTGTACTCAGCGTTGAGCTGGGGTGCTGCAGTACGCCGTGTATTGTGACTCAGTGTTGAGGGAAAGCTGTGGTGCTGCAGTGCGCCCGCCGTGTGTGTACTCAGTGTTGAGGAGAGCTGTGTTGATGTTGATCGGGAGTTAACACAGATACCTCAGGGCCTCTCTGGGTGGGGCGGGCCACTGGATCACGCTTGTTTATAGATGTGCATTGATTTGAACTAATTGGTTGTGATTGGTTTAACGCATATTGGAAATTCAGTGAGCACCTGGAAACATGGACATGACCAACAAAGGATGCTTTTACCTGGCTCGTAATAAACACCACATGAGCTTGTTTTGTGTTGTTTTCAATTTGATTCGGGAGTGAAATACTACGATACGATACGATACTGCTACGTAAATACTACGTCATCATGATATTCGTTCTCATTCTTAAGCCCAAAATTTAATATGAGGAGAGGACCAACAGTCCTCATATCTTCGCCTAAATGCAACTACCTACACCTAGTTGCATTTTTTCAAATCTTATTGACACTTAACTCCATGTGTTAAGATTTTTTTAATATTTGGTAAACACGCGAATTGACAGGGGTCTGAGCCACCTTCGTTTTGACGAGGGCAGCGGGTACCCGCCCCCAACGATCTCGGTAACAATGATAGATAGAATAAAGCAGTAAACGGTGTTAGATAGCCCATCTCAATTTCTACCAAAAATATTTGGAACATGTTTTATCCGGCCAAATTCAAGGTCACCAGATGTTAAAGTATGTTACCTAGGGATACAATGGAAATGTATGTTTTGTATTCAAGCAACTGACAGTGCAGAACTATATAAAAATAAGGAAATATTTAGAATCCTCCTGTCAAGCCCGATCAAATGAGGCAGGATTTCACCTTGTCAGGTCAAATCAACATTAAACGTGACCTAAGGTCAGGTTAAGGGCAGGTCAAGGTCAACATAGGTCAAAATGCACATCATTCGAACTGCACGGTGGTCAAACACGATGGTGCTAAAATAGGCTATCGATCTTCCCTATCTGCGAAGTTATCACTAATTTACTGTTTTCCATATATTTGTAATGAAGAGGTACCGGCTCGTACCTGACCTTACGTCATCGATATACAAATCCCGGGCATGTTTTGTAGCACACGTTGGGGTACCATTATATGATATGGATTTCAGATAACTAGCTGCTGTTCCTGTTCCTGCTTATGGGATCTTAATACATTTTTTAGGTAAGGTCACTTGATGTGGTCTAGTGACCTGACCTTGAATGACCTTGACGTAAAATTTTGACGAATTGCGAAGAAATTGATCAGGTATTTTTAATTTCATTTTGAAGATTTTTGTGGGTATCTTTTATTCAGAATTGCTCTCAATAAAAAACAAGTCAGTGACTCAACCCCGACAAACTGTTCAATTTTTCTTGGGGTTCGGTAAGAAATATTTGGCACCCACTTTAAAATAATCCATGAAAACCGTTTATTTCACGTAGAGAAACTTAAGTGGCATTTACCGCCGGTCAGAGGCATTTCCGACAGTAAACATCACGGAATATGGTTACCGAATACAACAGCTTTGGAAACGGAATTTCTTATTTTGATCACCTGGGGTCAAGTAAGGATCGTGACCTCTCAATACATTTTTTTAACTACGACCGATAATGATATTACAAGTACGAGACAACACAATCTCATGTGTCTCAGGTGGCTCTGGTTTTGACTCTGGCCACCTGGCTGCACAGGTCTGTGTGCAGGTAGAAGAAGACATATCCGTTCCACTGGTGTCCCTCACCGAGCACGTCCTGATCCGGGACATAGGTAACGCTGCGGTCGTCATAATGGAACCACCGCCGCCGGCCCAGACTGTACACGTCGGCCACGTAGTGGCCGGCCTGGGTGTCGCCGCCGTATTGGCTCACCAGGCCCACCAGGTCGGTAGCTGTGGGCGCCGACCGGGTCCACTGTCTTACACTCAGGCTTTGAGCGGTCGCCTTCCACGAAGGGCTGGGACAGCCGCGTCTGCTCGGCAGCGATGTCGGCCAGCTCGCCCTCCTCTAGCGAGCGTCGGGTGGCCTCCTGCAGCTGGCTCTCCTTGTCTTCAGCGGCGCGCGCGGGCTGCTCCAAGGCTCCGTCCAGATCCACCGGTTCTGCAGAATCGGCGGCAGCCGCCGCCGGTCGCTCCGGCTCAGCCGAGTCCTTCCACTCTCAATTGGAAATGCATTAATTGTTCGAGAAGTTTGGTCCACATTCTTCTTTCAAAAAGGGATCACATCTCCGCTACCCACAGATTTCTGATGTTAACGTCATTCGCTACACATTTTCAGAGCCATGTCTATAGTATAGACGTTCAGTAGAGACTATACTGAACGTCATTTAGGGATTGCGGTGCTTTTACAAGCTGATCATGCTGTTCACCACGCTTTCAAATATCCCGATGAGATTTTAAGCTGTGTTACTTTATTTATGAACAATGAACGTGTTTATGTATTTGCCTTCTTCACATAGTAGATTTCAATGAGAGTATGACTGATCAGTACAAGAGAATTCAGTGGCTGAAACAGATTACCCACTGGTAACAGTAGTACAAGCCGTAAACCATGAATCAGCGCCGCCATCTAATAGTAATTTTTTTCCCAAGAAGGCAAAAATCGGGCTGGATTAACATATTTACGGTTTGGGTGCCCAAATTAGAAATCATGTCAATAGCATGCATATCGATACAGCTAGCACAAAATTAGCTGTGTGCTAGCCTTCTCACTGATCTGGTGGACTATATTCAATTATTTTGCAGTCACTTACATGAAAAATGGGAAAATTAAAGGATTTTTAGCATTGCGTTCAACTTACGCCGGGGGAGCCCGGAACCCCTAGAGATATAAATCCACATCCCTGCTTTAGGCTGAAGGAAAAAACAAAGTGCATAAACCCAAACTTGTCAGCGAGTCAACCACCTTTTTGTTTGTCTTCTGGTCAAACTTGTTTGTGTAACTCATGTCGTCATCATTGAGCGTGAGCGCTTCGCAGCTCGCTCATCTGACTGCTTTGTAGCTCCATAGCACATGCCTCGTGCCAGACGTCAGGAGCCGTGGATAACGTTTTGATGACTTCTAATTTGCTGGGATGGCCTGGTTCCACTGGTTGAGCATGCAAAGGTCCTCAGCATCTGGAGGAGAGGACACGTATATAAAGGAGTTGGAAGAGGATGGGAATTGTGTGGGAAAACCGCCTGAAGAATTCATTGATATCATACATATTGAAATATCATACACCGGGAAGAGGGAGAGGGGCGCGAGCGAATATTTAATTGCTCAAAGGGCCTACTATAAACTGATTTTTTTTCAAAAATTTCCCTGGCCTTTGGGAGAGTGATAGCCCCTCAACCTGATAGCCTCTAGAGGCCATGGCCCCCAAAGGCCTCCTGGGACCGCGCCTAAATCTGTGCGGATTTCTACTGTAGAAAAGACAGTTAATGGCCTCTTAATTTTGATGTGACGATTCAACACCGAAGTCCTCTAAATGCACAAAGAACAGACCTTCTTACACACCGGTCCTCAAATATCACAAATGTCCTCGTTATTCCAACCCTCCCCAGGAAATTCCCAAATAAGGTTTTGGACATATTCAACCGAGAAGAGGCATTGGGATACCAAGCCCACTCTCATGCCAAATCCAAGCAGAGCTAACATTTCTCCTTCATGTGGTCCTCAAGATACACGGTAAGGTTGGAGTCCTCGACTTACATGATATACAGGTATTGGTGTGTGTGTGTGTGTGTGTGTGTGTGTGTGTGTGTGTGTGTGTGTGTGTGTGTGTGTGTGTGTGTGTGTGTGTGTGTGTGTGTGTGTGTGTGTGTGTGTGTGTGTGGGTGTGGTGTGTGTGTGTGTGTGTGTGTGTGTGTGTGTGTGTGTGTGTGTGTGTGTGTGTGTGTGTGTGTGTGTGTGTGTGTGTGTGTGTTGTATTACTAATAAGTGTGCCAATTTCAAAAGTCTTGAAAAACTACATCCTCTACGCTGATACCGAAAAATTATATGGACTCGAAAGTGGTGCCTGCAGTTTTGTCCGCCAAGCATATTCATATACCGAACTCATTTAATGAACTCGCACTCATGTTTTTCCAGTGTTATTGGCACTGCACATTGCACAAACACTTAACCCTTATAATCACTTATGTGCACAGAATGCCTCCTACACCGATCCCCATCCCTCAGCCTGACACCAGGCACAAGGACCACCATTTTCAACACCACACATGTAGGTATTACAATCCGCCCGCGACCCCCTCCCCACCGAGGCTTGAACTTGGCGTCAGCGGCGCCCAGCGTGACCTCTCTAACCTCTGTGCCCGCGGGCAATCGCGGCTGCCAGCGGATGGCGGCCGCTGATTGGTGGAGGTGCGTTCACTTGTATCGCGAGAAATTCAGCGGAAAATTATCCATGAAAATTATAGAGCTTCAAACCCTGAACCAGGAGATGTATAACCACTATGTTTTTCAAACATTTCTAGCCATACCTTGCCCTCGATTGGCTTGATTATTTGTCACACCATCCGAGGCTGCTCTTCGGTACAGGCGAGACGGCGGCAGTCAGCACAGGCTAGCCGGCGGCCGAGTTCGCTGAAGTCTGGAGTGTTGCGATGGGTTTCTGCTGAGTGGAGGTCCCAAGGTAACCAAGGGAAGAAGAGACACGTTCATTAATCTAAAACTTAACCGTCGGACGAGTTATAGAGAGAGAGGACTAATAGGGAGCGATGCCGAAGTACAACCAGATAATATACCAGAAGAGGGAAACCCGTGCTGCTTTGCTCCGTGTTGGATGGTGAAAAGGCACAAAATCTAATTAGGGACTCAAACATCATCGATGCATATTGTCCATTATGTCTGAGGCTTTCCATTGTTTGATAAAATATTAAATTGACGGTCAGATGCAGAATGCCACTGAAGCGCTGTGGAAGAGGTATTTGTTGATATTTCCTCTATTTACGCACTTAATAAAGATTTCACCTTTTTGCTTAAGGTTTCAAATTTTTGTGAGGTGCCCAAACCACCATTGGTGGTGCCCAGCACATCACTGGGGGTGCCGAGGCACCCCCAAAGAGGTAGAAATCCACACCGCTGCCTGTCCCAGTGCATTAATTCAAAATGTAAATTTATTAATATTTGTAGTTTACGGCTGTCAATTCGATCTATATATTAAGTAAAGCGGTTGTGTTTGCATTTCTTTATAATGATTTCGTCTCAGCATGCCCCTAACACTCAACCCGGTGGGAAGTATTTGAACACCCCTTTCAGGTTTCTTTTGCGGCACGAAAAACCGCGGTGCAAAGCGCCGCCATACTTCACACACCTTATCCTTGCTCTATTCCGCAACTTTCCCCAAAATTTTAAGGTTGGATCATTTCAGGTCAGGTTACCAGTGCAGGTCAAGTGACCTCACCTCCAAAAATGTTTAAGGTGACACAAGTAAGAAATGGCTGAATCTATTGGATTGAAACTTATACCACATAATGTGCCCACCGAGTGATAAAAAATATGTTCCGGGATTTTTCATATCGATGGCCTAGGTTCAGGTACGGATCATGACCTCTCCATTGGAAATGCATGGGGAAAACAGGAATTGGGCTATATTTGTGTAGACCTATAGCCGTGAATACATTCATATTCTTGCGTCCTGATTGTAGTAGTTGTAGTAGTATGTAGTTGATTGTACCTAGTATCCGGAGCCCCTTTCCAGGTTCATGTTGCAATTTTTCACCTGTGACCTTTGAGAGGTCATCTGGGGCTACATAAGCAAGTTTCAGGCCTGGGTCAATAACCTTGCAGGAAATGGCCATAAAGTTTTTATTTTGCTACCCTTACGTTTGGATTGATATTGCGAGCTATTGATATGCATATTGGCTATGCTAGATTAGATAGTGACCTTGATATGACCTCAGGTCAGATTATTTTTAATTTTTGACCTAGTATAGTCATCTTATACATCGTTCGATTATCCGTATCGAGAGAGAGTGAATGGTCCCTAAATATTGCTCTAATTCAACTCTGTCAGACGCTAGAGCCCAGAAACTCTTCTATAACATGTCACCTTCTTTGACCTGTCATGACCTCAATATTGCCCTGAGCCAAAAAGTGGCCAATGTAGTTTTTTCATCAATTCATATGGGCTATCCACCAGCTTTCACGTTTTTTCGCTATCCCCCATAGGATCTGAGGTCAAAGGAGGGTGTGTTTGAACATCGCCACCATGACGAATATGGCTCGGAAGCCCACCGGGGCGGGTGTTAAGAGCGCACTGATATATAGGTATGCTGCGAATGGTTTTTGACCTTGGGTATCCAGACAGTGAGCACGGCCCTGTTTGCGGTCATGGAGGAATTCTGCAGGAGTAGTGAAGGCCTGATATGTTGAGCAATAAGTACACCAAACATAGCTAGTGAAATTTGTTAGAACCTGTATTCAAATATTCCGTTATGAATGATAATTTCACCCTTCGCAGCACTAATTTTGCAGCACAGCACAGAATGTAATTTCACACACACAACACTGGATGTGTAGATGTAATGTGTACCTTACTAGGTGTTATGTGAAAACAGCTGCAATACTGTCCTTCTTTAGCAGACCAGTAAGACATCTCGCTAATAATTGATATGCCGGAAACAACCTGCAATATTTTTTCAGTAGGATTCCGAATGATTTTTTAATCCTTACGGTCCGTGCTCTTAAAGGAAGTTCTGCCATTTCCGGGGGCCTGCAAAGTCATTTTTGTTTATTTCCATGGGAGGTGATAATTCATTTGTGTTTCCTCAATCCCCCGCCTCGGATTAATTTCTTGAATTCTACTAACAACTCTCCGACAGCACCAAAAGGAGTAAATGGTGGCAACAGGAGGGAGTTGGCTGCGTCACAGCAATCAGCTGAGGCTAAAACAGGGTAAAAACGATCTACTAACCAACTAACCTTGACTAACCTTCCATTAACATTCACACACCAACCAAACTTAGCTTCAGATTTACTAACCAACTAACCATAACTACGGCTCTTAACTAACCAACTCACAACTCTCACTAACACTCTACTGTTCTCTTACACTTCTCTCTTCCTCCGTGCGGCGGCTACCCAGCCGGAGAGGGGCGCCGTAACCTCACTTCCTGGTTGCAGGATAAAGGACCCGCGGCACCCTGGTAAAGTGCTCGCGGGAGTTTCTAAATTACCAAAAATTACTGCTTGAATGGAGGAACTCGAGTAACGTAAGCAGAGCGGACATTCGGTAACATGCAACGAAATTCGAAATTCTTCACTCCAAATTCATAAGCCTCGGCGGTGGCAGGCTTCTTCACGCACCCTATGAATCCCCAACCATAACCCAACCATCGACAGATCCGGGAGCAGCTTTTTGGAGGGGCCCAAACTAACGTTTTGGGGGGATTAATTGAGAAAAATGGCGAAAACATAAGCTTTTAGGCTTTAGAGGGGGCCACGACCGCTTTCGCCCCACCCCCTTGGATCCGCCAGTGAATCCAACAACCCTGGCTCGGCGTCTCTGCCGTAGCCATGAACCTACCCTCGCAAGTGTTGCAACACTTTGCGACCCATGACTTGAAATAACCTCCCCTTTGCTTCGCGACATTAAAGTAACCAGCCCTCCCACAACAATATTATCCACACACTTTAGAGGCGGGCAAAGGTGCCTTGCACAGAACACCTTAATTAAAAGCCCTTAACCCGCGCCCCACCGGGGGTCCGGCGCCACCTTCGCCCCACCGGGGGCCATCGATGGCCCCCCCTCTAACTCCGAAAATATGGGTGTTAGCGCAAATCTGCAAAGTGCAATAGAAAGCTCGCGTGAATTCAGTAAGAAATTACTTCGCATGTTTTAGTGCTCAGGTCAATGGTTTGACCTCCAGAGGTCAAATTAGGTCAAGATCGGCTATTTTCACTCAAATATGCAATGATTAACCCGCGCCCCACCGGGGGTCCGGCGCCACCTTCGCCCCACCGGGGGCCATCGATGGCCCCCCTCTAACTCCGAAAATATGGGCGTTAGCGCAAATCTGCAAAGTGCAATAGAAAGCTCGCGTGAATTCAGTAAGAAATTACTTCGCATGTTTTAGTGCTCAGGTCAATAGTTTGACCTCCAGAGGTCAAATTAGGTCAAGATCGGCTATTTTCACTCAAATATGCAATGATTAAGCAAACTGGGCATAACTCTTATGTCATTAGAGCTATTGAGGCCTGGTAAAGTACATTTGATAGCAAATTGCCAGTACTTTTTCCGCTATGTGGAACGTAAAGACCTCCCGCCAGTGGTTTGACCGCCAGAGGTCACCTCTTGACCTAATATGACCTGAGGTCACGAAAGGTCAAAAAGTGACCTTGCCGTATATCAAATGAAAGCCAGTGACAAGACAAACACGATGGTGTTTGTTTCACCGCTCTAGCTCAATTAGGTCAAAAGTTATTGTCAAAATACTGTTTGTGACCTCTGGTGACCTTGGATGACCTTGGAAAAGTCAAAGGGCAAATATGACCCCTGGGATCCGTGAAAGGGTGTCCAAAAACGCTGTTCTGAGCAGTCTGAGTATTTGCAATCATTTTTATGGCTTTTATATCATGAAATAGCTTTTCCCCATGCTTTTCCAATGGGAGAGGTCGCCTCGTGACCTGACCTCAGGGCACGAAATCGAAAAATCCCGGATATACACCTTGTAGACCCTGGAGGGGTCATGAAGTGTAGGAAGTTTCAAATCGATCGACTTTGAAATGTAGCTCTTACAGAGCTCTAAAGGTGAAGTGAGGTGACCTTGGTTGACCTCTTCTGGTGACCTGACCTTGGGTGACCCGGGGTAAAAAATTTCAGGGATGATGGGAAAATGATGCAGTGAGAGGTAAAGCCCTCAACCGCGGTGCTGCGCCTCGTCGTTTTTCTGCTATCCCGGAAAAACCTTAGGGGGGCCATCGATGGCCCCCCCGGTGGGGCGAGGGTTAAGCAAACTGGGCATAACTCTTATGTCATTAGAGCTATTGAGGCCTGGTAAAGTACATTTGATAGCAAATTGCCAGTACTTTTTTCGCTATGTGGAACGTAAAGACCTCCCGCCAGTGGTTTGACCGCCAGAGGTCACCTCATGACCTAATATGACCTGAGGTCACGAAAGGTCAAAAAGTGACCTTGTCGTATATCAAATGAAAGCCAGCGATAAGACAAACACGATGGTGTTTGTTTCACGGCTCTAGCTCAATTAGGTCAAAAGTTATTGTCAAAATACTGTTTTTGACCTCTGGTGACCTTGCATGACCTTGGAAAAGTCAAAGGGCAAATATGACCCCTGGGATCCGTGAAAGGGTGTCCAAAAACGTTGTTCTGAGCAGTCTGAGTATTTGCAATCATTTTTGTGGCTTTTATATCATGAAATAGCTTTTCCCCATGCTTTTCCAATGGGAGAGGTCGCCTCGTGACCTGACCTCAGGGCACGAAATCGAAAAATCCCGGATATACACCTTGTAGACCCTGGAGGGGTCATGAAGTGTAGGAAGTTTCAAATCGATCGACTTTGAAATGTAGCTCTTACAGAGCTCTAAAGGTGAAGTGAGGTGACCTTGGTTGACCTCGTCTGGTGACCTGACCTTGGGTGACCCGGGGTAAAAAATTTCAGGGATGATGGGAAAATGATGCAGTGAGAGGTAGAGCCCTCAACAGCGGTGCTGCGCCTCGTCGTTTTTCTGCTATCCCGGAAAAACCTTGAGGGGGGCCATCGATGGCCCCCGGTGGGGCGAGGGTTAACTAACTAACTATTGCGACATCCTCCTGTTATCATGTGAAGGTCGTTTTTCTATGTTGGCCATCAAAACAAGGTCGAGGAAATTTGTGAAAGCCAAAACTATATCCGGTGTGCATTGTGAACAACAGAGTCCAGAACTGAGACACTTATAAAACAAGGAAAATAAATGTAAATGACAACAATTTGCAAATAAGGAAGCTCGAACGAGATATTAGTTTTCCGAAATTGTATTTGGCCCACTCGCCTAACCCACTAAATTGGTCATGCGTTGTTAAACTACTGTTTGTGGAAATTGAAACTTTGAAAGGGGGCTTTTTACTGACATTAAAGGAGTATCACCACTTAGTGCTTCCTAAATTATAGTACATCAAGGATAAATGGCATAAATAGACCCCGATGGCTTCCTCCTGGCCAGTCATTTCTCACTGACACACATCCGGGGATCACCAGTCATAATGCGCTATTCAATACAGCACTAAATGAATCGCGGCGCCGTGACTCCCATTATGCGAATCTTTATTCAGCTGACCAGCTTTTTCGGGCGTTGCGCGGGGTGTTACAAACTGCGTCCGCCCCCAATACGACACGACACGTAACTCCGCCCCCCGCGTGAGCGCGGACGCTCGAGGACACCGGGGGCATCGGGCGGTCCCTGGGGACTGTGTGGTCGATAATACCCGGTCGCCAAGTCCAGCGGGTCAGATGTGGTTTATGGAACAGGGAAAGAAGACAGCCTTGCCATGGCCGCACTATTGCATGCATTGAGGATACACCATCAGGCATCTTCCTGTTTTTGTGAATGACTCAGTTGATGCACTTGTCAGAAATTCGACTGGCAAGAGCGTCATCATCATCCCAAGCATTGGGGGCTGAGTTTGTGAGCAAACTTTTAGCTCTTTGCTGCCTTCCCCCTCCCAGCTCTCTATAGTACAACAATTTAGCCAAATAGTCGTCAAGCAAAAAAAAAATTGACAATTGTGTCTTCAACTGTTCCTACGCCCCTTACACCAGACCGCAAGAATTTAAAAGTACGAAAAATAAAATAGCAGAAGCGAACAAACTGTGAAAATTGACATGGAGAACAACCTAAAATGTTTGTCTTTGCATAAGCTCTGCAATGTCAGAGAACACTCGTCAAAAAAACATGGCGCCACAGGAATATAATTGTTGGGGTTTAACGACGCACCAACTGCCAGGGAAGGGCATTCACGCAACAACTCTCACCCTATTGGAAGGGATTTTGGGGGTCAGATCGACTTATTCAGAGGCTCCGCCGGGACTTGAACCCGGGATCGGTGGCTTAGAAGACAAGGGTGCTATCCACTAAGCCACCTCATCCCCGGCGCCACAGGAACGTAGGAGTGTTGTTGCAAGGCATGAGTAAAAAAACAGACTTTGTGACCACAGTTTGAATAAATCGTTCTGTCTCACTTTTTTCTCATTCTCCTTTAATTTTGTACCTATTTTTGTTGGGGCATATCTACCATGCTTGAAAAGATATGCCATCATATAGGGATAACATGTAAATGAAGGTTCTCGGTCATTACATCTGAACAAAAAAAAATACAGCAAAACAATTTGGACCATTGGAATCCTCGCCGCAGGTCGAATCGAATCATATATAATATGGCATCCCTGGGTCAAATTAGGTCAATATGGGGATGTGACCTGACCCTAGGTCAGGTCAAGGTCAAATTAGGTCAAAATTCATATATTTAACACGGCAAAGACAAGGAAAATCGAACGGAATTAAAATACACGCTCTGTCACCATTTATTACTAAGTTATTCAGTTAAAACCATTTTCCCATGTATTTCCGATGGAGGGGTCATGGCTCGTACCTGACCTTAGGTCAACGCACCTAAGCAGTTTTTAGACTTCCGTCAATAACTTTGCATGAAATGATGATAAAACTTCTATAATTATATCATTGCGTTTGGATTGCTACTGAAAGTTGATTGATATGGATATTGGCTGTGCTAGGTCAAAAAATGACCTTGACCAGGGCTGAGGTCAGGTCATTTTTGTGTTTTGACCTAATATGATCATATTATACACCATTCGATTTGCCATGACGAGAGGAAGCAAATGGTGCCTAAACCATGATTGTAACTCAAGCCTGTCAGACGTTAGAGCCCAAAAACTCTACTCAGAATTTCACTTTTTTTCCTGCTGTGACCTCAATATTGAACTGAGACCCACAGTGACTGATATAGTTTCTTCATGCATTTGTATGAGCTATCCACCAGCGTTCACGTGTTTTCGCTATCTCGCATAGGAACTGAGCTTGAGGGGGTGCACCCTCAAAACACCCTCTTTGCACCCTCTTTGGACACTCGGGTGTTCAAACACCCCCACCAGGGCAAAGGTGGCTCGGAGGCCCACCGGGGCGCGGGTCAAAGTGAATGTGGCACCTTGGTCGAATCCCGCAATTCAGTGTAATTAGGGGCATTTTAGCCGAAAATCATGAAAACGGCCATGATTTCCCTGAAAAAATGTACAGTAAGCTCAATATTTTGATTTTCAAAATGCTGCTCTAAGGTAAGAAGTAAACCTCTATCTGTGGATGACGTCATGATCTGGCAACTACTGCGAGGGAACAGGAGTTTCCCCGCCATTGGCTCGAAACATCCTCCGACTATGTATTTACCATAGGCACTTTGACATTTCGGAGGGAGCATTGAATCAACCTAGCCCTCCTAGTATCCGCCACTGCTATGAGGTGCTGATTTTTAATATGAAAATATTACTTCTACGTCGACACAGATTCTGACAAATCTAGATATGGAAACATGGTCTTGTATTCTATAAAAGACAAACGACTGTTTAAATTCTAATCCTATGAAGGCGTCATATTCCATTTGAGCACAAACTGGAGATATAGGCCTTACCATCAGTCGGAAGAGGAGCCGCTTCTGCCGCACGACAGACGTCTATTGCAGACATCTCTTGAACCTCCACCTCTGGACAGTTCACACTATCGCCTTTTGCACCCACATCACGTGATGCCTCACTGACAAACACCTCCGGCAGCGGTTCCTGGACCGCGGCTGGTCCTCCCTGGATGGTCCGCATCAGAATGTCCATCTCCAGCTGTGGCAGGACCACCACGGTGCTGCGGTCTGCCGCCATCCCGGACGGCGGGCGGGAGGAGAACACCATCTGGTTGACCAGAGTCGACCTCTGCCGTCTCTGCTGCCGGGCTGAAGTTATCGGGTCACCGCCGGTAGATGTCGGCGCGACCGCAGAGGTCAGCGGCTGCACAGGGATTGTTGGTGTTGGTGGGGGCATTGGAGATGGTGGACGAGTCTCAGCGGGGGTGGAAGGAGTGTGTTTGGTGTGGGGCTCGTCTCCTGGCAGGGGTGCTGTTGGACGGGAGATTGGAGAGCGGCTGTTGGCCCTATTTGCGAGGGAAGACGATTTTGTTACATCACACACTCCGCTTATTTGAAGCGCTGGTGAACTAAGCTGCGACGTGATGTCAGCCCCATCATCTGTCCAGGGCGGCTGAGGAGTAGCATCTGTTTTTGTCTTTCCCACCGTGGGTGTGTTAACACTCAGGGAGATAGCGTAAGGTGACTGGGCAAGGCGCGTGTCTGGGGGTTGGGCGTCAGACACAGACCGAGGCTCGAGTCTGGGACGAGCTGGTGCCACGCGGTTGTTGCAGGAGCGTCGACCGGAGCCGTTCGTCTTGGGTCGATGGCGAATCGCCGCCTCTCCCTCTTCAGCGTCACTATCCATGTTTGATCTCCACTTCACCGTGATATATTTCTTTGGAGCTGAAAGAGAGGAAACATTCAAAATCGCCCTTTTGTTTGCTTTATGTATATGTGGAGGTACCATTTACAGCTGGAAAGGCGGCCCCAGGATGGAAGCGCGTCTTAGTTTGGGTCCCAGAAAGAGCATACAAGAGGCCCTGATTAAGGAAAATTCATAATTTTTTTTTATTTTTTAAATGAATTTTTGTCGCTTTCCCAGCTTCAAATGTATTTTCAGATATAAACGTATCTTCACGAATCTGTCGCCTTTTCCCTGGTTCGACATGACAGATTAGTTTTGGCTCAAGACACGAACCAAAATCTTAGAATCAAAGATAGCAAGAACAAATATGTTCCTAAACGGGCAGAGTACCCTCACATTATACTGGCAATGAACGCATTTTTCATCGAACTGGTGGCTTTGATTGCAATCGGGCACGATGTCGACCTGGCAATCAGCTGAGCCACACCTCACCTGCGGTGCTTCCGGCTACACCCATTGCGCCTCCCTGAGGAGGGTGCCACTGCAACTGCTGTCTCTCCAGGGCAGCTGAAGTCCACAGGGCAGCAGGACTCTCCCAGGAGCAACTCAGCTGCTGCAGCCGGAGTCTCCAGGGCTCAAAACCAGGTGCGCCGTCTCTCACTCATCTCCCAGCTGCCCCGCCCTAAATGGGACGTCACTTTGCTCCGACGGAGGATTCGAATGCCAGTTTCTACATCCGAGTCTGTTTGCAATGTTTCAGGAAAAATATCCATCTCAAGACATAAAATGCGATTTTTAGAGTCGTATGTATCTAATTGATGGTCTAGTGTTTATGTATCGGCTTTCTCTACCTTGAAACACCATTAATAGTTATGGGATCCAACTTGTGTTTTGAGGAGTCTGAATAAGTAACAGGACAAAGAAAACATAGGTATAATGCCACCAAACGACTGTGTTCTGTGATCATTAAACATGTAGGACAAATATCTGGCATCAACGTAAAATCATATAAATATATGATAAGAGCTGAGATCTTGATCAGTCTGCACCCCACCGTTTAAGACACGGACGTTGAATGAAGGCCACGTTTTCGAACATCTCACAGCTCCACTGACACTGCTGTTTTTACGTCAGCGCGGGAGCGTATTCCCCAGACGACCACAGCCATGCGACTGGCTCTCGCGTGGGGATGCAGAGTGACATCGATTCAACGGACTGTCCTGCCCCCTCCCCCGAGCCCCCATACCGGAACATTCTGTAAAAAGGTAACTGCCGCTGGAAGTGGCCTACACCTGAGGGCATTGGCGTAGTCAGATCTCCTCAGAAAGAGGAGCATGCAAAACAGCAACGGCTGAGCTTGGAAATTAGAAGGACATAGTGAGGCATGAAGAAATTTCAGTCAAGGGGACAGGCATGAGCTATATAGTCTGCTCTCTTTCCATACCAGTGCACTGGTATAGAAGTCATTCACGCATGCGTGAATGACTTCCTGATCAGTGTCCGATTGGATTCTGGAGAGTCTTAAAGGGAATGTGGCACCTTCACAACGTGATTTTAACTGAGATAGCCAAGTTGTAAAGCAGGTCGGAAAACCCGGTACTCCATATTTCATTTGTCTTGGAACTCGATATTTCCGTAGAAAAAGCTAAAACCTACCTGACACCAGCCCCCTCAGCCCCCCGTCGCCGGCGGCCATTGTTGTGAGCTACTGGTGTGACGACATATGCTGACTTCACGATGAACATCAGCCAATCGAAGCCCTTGAAGCGTTTCAAGTATGGTAGTGGCTGCCAGATCGTGACATCATCCACAGTCTGAGATTTATTTCTTTTTCTATAGGTGTATTCTTAAAAACCAAATATTGAGCTTATTGTACATTTTTCAGAGAAATCATGAGTGTTTTCATTATTTTTTACTAAAAGTACGCCTAATTACACTAAATTCCAGGATTCGACCAAGGTGCCACATTCTCTTTAAGTATGCCAGACAATTACCTTTTATGTAGGGGAGACTGGGTTCAATTGTAACCAATTTCACATTTTTGACTCTGGGGAAATAGTGCTTTGAGTTAGAACACTTATAATTATCTTTTCATCAACTTTAAAGATTTTGCGATGTGACAGACGTATAAAGATTTCAAAATAAAAAAATATTGGTCAAAATTTCACTTCTAAAAATTTACTTCAGCTGTTACAATTGACCCCACGTGAGGGGCAATTGTAACAGCATCGGGGGTCAATTGTACCATGTTAAAGCCGTATGAATTTCTACGATTTATTGCACAATAGAAAAACATCCTAATGCAAAATTTTGCACCTTTGGCCTGCACTTCAGGTTCATGGACCATCTCCAGTCGAGTCCCGCGTTCGGTGGTGCGTGGTCGAAAACGATGAATTCTCTGAAAGTGTGAGACATTTGTTTGAAAACAGCCGATGCAATTTTTTTAGAAAGATGAACATAAAAGCGAACACTGGTGATTTGAATAATCCCTATAAATGACCTGAATATATGTACTGCGTTCAAATTTTTTCTCAAAAATTTACTTATCAGTCCGGTTAGTAAATCTTGAACTTGTTGCCCAAAAGGAATGACCCTTTCTAGAACCAAAAACGCATTTTTGGCACATTTGCCTATTGGACTGACTACCTACAAATATATATTTATAATTCGACTGAAATCTCGTTAATTTTTCAAACTGGGCACATATAGCCTTAGCAACTAACGTGCCCTTAAACCCCAATTTTAGGGCAGCCCACATTACCACTTTTCCGAAGCATATACCAACCTACGAACAAAACACATCATTGGAAATCACATCATAAACAGTAGCGCACCCAGGGGGCAGCGGGACCGCACCCCTTCCTCCCCCCTCCCCACTGGAGGATCCGGGAGGGCAAACAGGGCAATCCCCAAGCAAATCGGTTTGTCGGTTTCCTTCAAAACCCATGTTTTCCCGATTTTAGGCCACTTCCCCCTCCCAACGGTCGGCCTGGATCCAGGCCTGTTGCCCCCCCCAACGCGTCAAGTGCCTCCTCCCAAAAACAGTTAACACTAGGTCTGCGAAGCAAAAAGTTCATCGCTCCCCCCAGGATATGAAGATTGGCCGATTTGGCTGAACAAGTGCGCCCCCTTCATCGGCCCGACGTCCCCTCGTCAGCCCCCCCCACCAAACGAACATCCTGGGTGCACGCCTGATCACAAAATCACTAACCTAGCTACTGCATTTGTGCAGTAGAAGCAAGTTTAAAACGTCATGAGGCCATAGCGGTCAATTGTAACATTGTTACATTTGACCCCAAGAGAAATGTTACAATTGTCCCCATCGCAACGCCCAATTTTTTTAAACCAAATTGCCGCTCAACGAGCTGGCCTAGGCGATAGATGTTATGCTCATTTCGTAGCCAGTTAAACACTCTTTATGCACTGAAACTGTTTCTGCTGTACCTTATCATTCCCATCAATAAGCTAACAATCTTTAAAAATTTAAAAGTTACCAAACACCCTCAAAAACACATAATTGTGAAAGGCGTCTGACTTACCCGCCGCACCGAGTTGAAACTTGGTTAACAAAGGCAGCAGCTGATTGCGCATTTCCGGTTGTGCTACTAGCGCCAACCATTGATTAGTTTAGACAATATGGCCAGTGTTACAATTGCCCCGTGTTACATTTGACCCCAGTCTCCCCTATATGTTGCACACTTCCACACTATTGAGGTGGCTTTTAACCCTTGCCCCGGTGGCGGGTACGAGCCACCTTCGCCCTGGTGGGGGGCTAAAAAGACCCCCCCCACGATCTCAAAAACTAAGAGAGCTAGAAAAAACCGCAAAACGGCAATCGAAAGCTCTTCGAAAATGATATCGAAAATACTTCGGTCATTTTTCTTGTCAGGTCAATATCAAGGTCACCAGAGGTCAAAATAGGTCAAAATCGCTAATATGAGGTGTACTAAGAAAACCTCCCATATCTCAGAAACTATGATAGCTAGAAACATTTTTATAACACCATTCGAAAGCTCTTGAGATGCGCTTTCATTACAGTGGCATTCATTTTCGTGTCAGGTCAAAGCCTAGGGAGCTACAGGTCACTAGATATTGGGCATATTCTTGGGAATGTCCATAGCCACCCATGCATAAGGGCGTTTACTTTTTCGCTAATAGCTTCCAAACCAAACAAGATACAGCCATAGTTTATGCACCATTGCAATCCTCTCGTCAATACGAATCGAATGATATATGATATTGCTATGCCAGGTCAAATTTAAGAATTTGACCTGACCCAGGTCAACGGTCTGACCCAACTTGACCTGGTATAGTCATGATGTATATCATTTGACTTGCAGTGACTATACAAACACTTTGGTGACAAAATAAAAGCTCTATCTTAGTTTATTCAAAATGTATAGAGAAAAACACCAAAAATGTTTATTTGACCTAAGGTGACCTTTTAAAGGTCACAAGTCAAAAATTTTGGTATCAGATTCAGAAATGGGCTAAGAGCAAGTCGCAACCGATGTTTGAAGTTGATTCCATCCATACTTACTGAGAAAAGCTCATTTCGTGATTTTCCCCATGCATTGTCAATGGGGAGGTCATGCTCTGCACATGACCTTAGGTCACCAATATCAAAATCCCGGAACAAATGTTGTAGCTCCTGGTGGGCCCAAGATGTGGTATGAGTTTCAACTTGATCGATTAACCCTTCTTTTAGTTATGCCGTCCTAAGTATTTTTTGAGGTGAGGTCACTTCACCTGACCTGGTGACCTGACCTGATATAACCTTGAGCCAAAATTTTCAGGAAAGATGTAAAAATGATGAAGGAACAGCTAGACCAAGTTTGGCGGCGCTGCGCGCCGCCGTTTTTTGGTCACTTTGGAAAAACCCGAGGGGGTCTAAAAGACCCCCCACCCGGGCGAAGGTTAAAGTGATTTTGCACCTCCAGTAAAAGCTTTTAAGGTGTTGTTTTCCATAATACCCCTCGCTAAGTGCCGCATCAGACGTTAGATATATTGGTGGAGAATTTGGGAGCATTTTTAGGTCCCACACGGCGTGTACTGTGCTTGACAGGTGCTTTCAGATCACTTGTTTAGGCAAAGAAGAGACCTGATATTATAAAGCCTCGAAGTTAGGATTCGTGAAACCACAAGTAAAACATATAGTTACGTGTATTTTTGCTCTGACATTCGCACAATTTGCATTGTATTGTCTACCAGACCACTTAGCCGGAACTACCGGTTTATGAATAGATATCTATTAGCTAAGCCTCATATTTTCTCCGGGGCATGGCTATTAACACTCGGAGCTTACGTCCAAAGATCGTCGGTGGCTTAGCGGCTGCATCAACAATGGCACAAAAAGGTGGGTCAAGCTCAAGTTGCGCGAAACTGCCTGCCGTGTCCATCTCGACGTTTTCTGTCTGTGCCCTAAACGGCAAGTCATCTTCTAACATGTGTTGACTTTCAAATGCACTAGCCCTTTTAATGTGTGAACGTTAATCTCCCATAAAAACGTTACATGGTAATAGAAGTAAATGGGGGGGTATTCATGGAATTTGAAATGTGATTTCAGTCCTGCAGAGGACACCAGAAATCCCTTGGTTTAATATTTCTGTTGTCCCAAAACTCTATTGGTGGGGAAATAATTGTTTCCTAGGAAAAAATTATCCTCACTTCTCACCTCAGTTGCCTCTCCGCTCCCCACTTTGCTTCTGGGTTGGACGCATAGCTAGCAAAAAAGGCTTCGCGAACAAATGGCTTCTTTTTCTGCAAACGGCGTGTTTTGGGACGAACTTAATATCATTCGAGCAAGATTTTCGATAGGCATGCTGAGACTGCTGTTTCAGTTCAATTCTCATGATAAAGTTGCCGAATTTCCCTTAATATGGGCGCTGAGACTCATTCTGTACGGAGACCATATGCATTTTCCCACGGCTTATAGTGGGATGTTGTCAGTCCATCGCTGCTTGGTTCAGAAGCCTTTCACTCAATGCCGTGATAGGATTACATATGTACATACATAGAGCTTATGGGCTCCTTGGTTCCGAGAAACTGTAAATGTAGGAATACTGTTAACCCGCGCCTCCACCGGGGTCCGGCGCCACCTTCGCCCCAACGGGGGTATCGATGGCCCCCTCTAACTCTGAAAATAGGGGTTAGCGCAAATCTGCAAAGTGCATTAGAAAGCTTGTGTGAATTCAGTACGGAATTAGGTCAAGTTAGGTAAGGATAGGCTATTTCCACTAACTGGGCATATCTTTTATGCCGTTAGTGCTATTGCAATCTTGTTAAGTACAATTGATAGGAAAATGCCAAACCTTTTTCCGCTATGTGCAACATAATGACCTCCCGCCAGTTTTTGACCTCCTGAGGTCACCTCGTGTCCTAATTTGACCTGAGGCCACGAAATGTCAGAAAGTGACCTTGCCGTATATTAAATGAAAGCCAGTGACAAGGCATATACAATGATGTTTATTTCAGCGCTCTAGCTTGATGAGGTCAAAAGTTATTGTCAAAATACCCTGGTGACCTGTAATGACCTCAGATGAAATGTAAATATCGTCCCTGGGATCCATGGAAAGGGTGTCCAATCTGAGCATTCGCAATAATGTTTCTGACTTTTAGACCATAAGACAGCTTTCTCATGCTTTTTCAATGGGAAAGGTCATCTCGTGACCTGACCTCAGGTCACGAAATCGAAAAATCCCGGATATACATTTTGTAAAACCTGAAGGGTTTATGAAGTGTAGGAAGTTTCAAATTGATCGGCTCAGGAATGTGGCTATGGTAGGGCTCAAAAGTGAGGTGCCCTTGGTTGACCTCGCCTGGTGACCTGACCTTGTGTAACCCGGGTAAAAGAATTTCAAGAAAGGTGGGAAAATGATGGGGTGAGAGATAGAGCCCTCAACCGCGGCGCTGCGCCTCGTCGTTTTTCTGCTATCCCGAAAACCTTAAGGGGGCCATCGATGGCCCCCGGTGGGGCGAGGGTTAATAGTATGGACTGATCTGTGTGGTAAAGAGGTCCAGTACACGTTACGGTTTATTACATTCAAATTGGCCCTTCGATACTCTACATTTTTTTGTGAAGATCATCCCCGCATTACATATCTGCCCCAACGACCTCATTTACATTGAAAAGAGAACACAATGAAGTTGCACCACTTTTTCATTCAATACGATATCCAAAACGGCAGTATATCCAGGATGAACATGTGCTTCACCTGAAGCGTATGCCTCAGATACAACCAAAAACCAGGCCAAATTGTAACATTGGTGAAAAATATACATAGCCAGGTTAGACAGTAAAATGTCCCTAAACAGCACACAGACAGCAAAAGACAGAACTCTCATTCATGTGCATGAGCAGAGAAAATGTCTGAAAATTATATCAGTCGAGTGAATATCGTACTTAGTACCATCCAAACACAACAGAACAAACGATACTCTCTTCCGCTGAACACCAAAGTTACACATTGGTACAAAAACTAACGCTGTGCGCGACGCAGTTACAACCAGCGACCCTCCGTGAGATCAATGAGTTCTGTCAGCATCACAGCATGCCTAGTCAGTTAATATCATTAACAAGCCTCTTCAGCCGCGTTACGGCTGTCGAACCTGACCAGAAAACACTACATTGGCAATCGCTCTCTAGCACTAGCGATTTCCGGCCCCACGTGACTTCTTCTAGCACTGCACATGGATGACACAGACGCCACAAATTCGCGCTAAAAAGCCGAAATGGCACCTGCCGCGACACTTTCAGCTTATATTACGATGCTATGTATCATGCTAGTTGAAACCTCCATACCGACAGAGGCCTTTGGAAGCGCGTCACAGGGGATACTTCCTTACCACCCAGCGTGTACATGTAGACAGGGTAATAGGGCACCAGAGTCTGGTCTAGTTCTTCCAGAACTGGACTGCTGGACGGGGATGGACGGCGCTCCGAGATTCCCGAGTCACGAGACTGGCTCAGTGACGCCACCTTTTCGCCACCTACTGATGGCAGCGGCGCCTCCCGGCCATCATGCGCACCAGTAACACCGCCGCAACGGTAGCCGACATAATTCGGATTATCATACCCGGTGATGTCGCAATGCTCGATGCTGGAGTAGTCTGACGTTGAGGTGATGTCCATGTCGATGACGCTGTGTGACGTGGAGACGACTCTGCCGGCTGAACCGGCAGACAGACAGGAACTGGTTGCAGAGTGGTTGGCAGGACGATTGCCTGTGGGCATTGGCCGGCCGTCGCCCAGGCGGCGCGGCTGCGCCCGCAGAGGTCGCATCTCCAGCATGTGCTCCGGTAAAGGTAGCGCTTCACCCGCGTCTAACAGTTCCGGAAAGGAGCAGCGGTCCCGCGGAAAGCCGCTGCCTGTCTCCACCGGCGGCATTGCGTACACGCTGAACGACTTAGTCATCTCGGGATTGACTAGTTCCCGGGTGGACTCACCGTTGGCTGCCGTCTCCGCCTTGCGACCGGCCGCCGACGAGGGGCCGGGCCGATCGCATGCATTTCGACACTTTCGGCACTGCCGTTGTTGAGTACGGAGTAGCTGGGCTGTTTTCCCGACAGGTTCACCTGCGCGATACGCGACAGCAGCTGACTGCCGCTCACGTGCACTCGTGACGGCCAGACGGCCGGGTCGCGGCCGCGCGCCGTCGCCGAGAAGCGCGGTCCGCCGTCCAGCGGTCGGATCCGGAGCCGGTTGTCCTCGGCCGGTATAAACCGGATCCGGTCGTCGGTCCACACCTGGGGCTGGTCCGGCTCCGTCTCGTCCGAGTCCCCCTCCCCTCCGTCGGCGTCGTCGTCGTCGCTGGCCGGTTTAATGTAGTGCGCCGGTTTGGAGGTTGGCTCGGCGCCCACCTGAATCCGACGTCTCGCCTGGGGCAGGAGAATGTCAGTCAGGATTAGTCACGACCAGAGGCGGATACAAGGGGGCGGGGCTGAGGAGGTTCAACCCACCGGAAAATGTCAGAGTGTCCATAGTAAATGCATAGCTAAAGGTTGTTCCGAGGAAATGGCGGGGGAGGTCGCGCCCCCAAGCCCCCTCGACAAATACAGTCCTAGAATCGCCACTGGTCCCCACTGTCCTTGCAGAGTATGCGGCGGCCCACAAATAATGCAACAGCCCATGAAGAGACGCATCGGTGCTTTATGATCTAGCGTTTCGTGCGTTTTAAAGCGCAAATACCAACTATTGGCGAGAAGGTACCGATACTTTATCGAAGTCAAGAATACGTTCCAAAGACTGCTGTTATGGCCCCTTCTCGGCTCTGACAGTTTTGTTCGCCACAATTGCCGAAAATTCTCTGTCTTGTTCCAAAATGTTAAGATAAATACCTGGACGAATAATTAAGGCTGCAAAAGGAAAATATCGCCAATTTCATTGCCGCAGAATATTAACTTTTTCTGGAACTGGAGACATCTCGGAGTGTTTAACGCTAGACGCAGTTTTTTATAATCGCAATAAGTTATCAAGTTTCTGTTAAAAATATGTCATACAAGCAATAACACATGGCAAAATGGTAAATCAATATGCATGATATTGGGGCATATAATGACAGAATAAAGCTTACTGCAAAACAAATTAAAGGATACGATTCCTGTTCTATAACAACGATTAACAGATCTCGTGGGTCATGGCTCACCAAAACGCCCTATTCTATTCCGCCTTTATCCAAAAATACCACAGTTCACCATTTGGTTATTCGGAGCCTGGAGACCAATTCAGCAATGTCTGAGATCACCACCATATAAAAACGCCGCAAAATTACATTCGACACAGCTCCACTGCGCCCCAGCTCCACACCTGAAGTACGTCCGCGTGCACCACGGGCACGGGAGGGTGGTGGCCACGCTGTAGAGCGTGGCGCTCGGCCGGCAGCAGCAGGGCGCTGACCGCCACCGCCGCACACTGGGTCCGAGCGACTGGCTGCGGGTCAGAAGTCGCCACCCGCTCCCAGGTCTCGGTGGCTGCAACAGCAGGACAGGCGGCCACTGGTCAGTGGATGTGATTCAAAAGTCACCACCAACTCCCAGGTCTCCATACAGCCGCGGGTCCCTGTACAGCCGTATAGCAGCAGAAGGGACAGGTGAGATGACCAGCGAAAGGGTAATTACCCAATCGCGCTTTAAGTTTGTGGAATGTCGAGGTTGACCGCAGCCTGCAAATATTTTTTCTGCTCTAGAAATTCAGATGAGGGAAATTTGTTTCCCTTTCTCGACTTCAAACCAAAGAATTATTATCTATAACGAAGTAATTCAAACCCTACTGCCTGTATGTACATACATCAGTATGAGCCACATCGAACTCTTTTCACTCGTAAGGATAATCTGAATGAAGGTCAAATTCTACCAATTAATAAACATGTAAAACAGAGAAGAGGAAGCACCCATTTCTTAACAAATCATCCAAGGTTAATAAAAACATGTTAACTCTCGACTATGAACCACTCACATACCCAAAAACAAACCACATCATCATTCCTCGACATTATTTTCACACACATAATGATTCCCATTATTCTCTTTTGATAACAGATCGGATGTCCCTGGTGATCCATCACCATCATCGTCTTCTGACGCCCTGTCGGGACGAGTCCATCCCACCCCCTCTTACGTCCCATTACGGGTCCATTCAATAGCCCGCCCTCCTCCCCACTGTCGGCGACGACGATGACATCCGTCATGACACTCGCCAGGCGCGGATGCAGGATTTCAGGGGCGGGGGAAACATGGCACCAATCACCCATCTGTCTGTGGGCCGGGACTTCCGTAGCTCGAAGGGCACCCTGAGCGCCATAGGGAAAGACAATCCCGGGTCACTATCGTAAAACCGTGACCGCCCTCGCGACAATAGCACGGTGATAGCTGAGTCTACATCACCATTCAGAGTCAGTGGCACGGCACAATGCCACATCGAGAGCCACAGATACGGCAAGTGGGATCATGAGGGTTTTGTGTGAGGTGGCCGAACGTGCAAACACTGGGGTAATCTTGCAAGAGCTGCAATAAATCATGGGGGATGAAATGATCACACACCAATGTATATGCGTTTCAAAAGTCCCTTAGCCGACATTTGAAACCTTTTCTATTTATCTCACAAAAAAGCAGAACCTTAAAATCGGTATTCAAACGGTCCTATTCCCCAATAGACGTTTCTTACGCAGACAATCGACAATACAAAGCAGCCAGTGCACAGACGTAAAGCAGCTTCTGACATAGCGCACCACGCGCCCTCCCAGCGTGAGGACGAGAGTCGGTGCGTTCGGCTGGGACCAGCAGCAGGCCAGCAGGAAATGTCTCAGCCAGCAGCTCCCGAGTAGAGGCGCGATCGGCGTCATAATCTGAACACAGCGGCGGCTCCGATCGATGCGTCATTAACGCGCCGCCATCCGGAACCCACGCCCTCCCCTCCACCGAATCTCACCCCCTCCCCCACGCGGGAGGAGAGCATAGAAAGCCGGCAGCGCCTCTCCGCTATAAATGATTGCAACTTCGACAGACGCGACGAAAGAACGCAGGGCACAGCGTGGGACTAAATAGTAATGGGATGAGGTCAATGATGCAGATCACACTCTGAAACTTCATTTTTTGCGAGGGGAGTTTTGATCATAATTCCATGCTAATCATGAATAAAGTCCGCAAAAATTCAAGCCCGCACTGACTCTTCACGCATGCCACACTGCTAGCAAAAAACCAAAATATCTAAACTTTCCAGGTGCCGCAAAGGGGTTAAGAAAACTTGATCGGGTTCTAGATTATCACAGAACAAATAACATCAAACAAGCTTACTCTAGCTTTGAATAACTACCTATATGAGTACTAAATTCCAACAAGTCAAAAGAAGATAGTCTGCCCTCGTACTTTTTCACGGACATTCTTCAGGGAAGGAACGCAAAAAAGAGGCAAGGTCAGGCCTAAATTAAAAAAAGCTAGCATCTCCCGAAACATGTATCAGAGGAGCTGCCGTATTTGTGCCTGAGGCATTTCGTTTATTAACCGTCCAGGTCCAATTAAATATCGCACAGTTAGAAGATTCTGCGGGGCGGTAGTGAAAAACATGTTATAATTGGTAAAATGTTATTTGGTCCATCCCCCGTATCCAGGATGGAAATTAGGACAGTCTTCAGCGATTAAGTATTCGGGAAAATTTCCAGAATTCCCTCCATTTAAAATTGTTGTCTAAACGATGCTTTCCAAAACCGATTGGTCATCGAATGAGTGGTGATCTCGAACGTACTGGACCTCCAGTTCGAGGTCGGAGTTCGTACGCTGACCAATACTTTTTGAGAACATCTTTCACACTAGGATCCTGATGGAAGACCGTACCCGAATACATAATCACTGAGTGCTGCTCCATCTTCTATCCCGGATTGGAGGAGATATGCCAAATAAAGCTTAGCATCTTAAATGAAAAGAATTGAGTGGGGTCTCATGGGTTGTACCAATTTTTAATCAAAAGTAATCGTGACTAAATATTCACTTTAGACACCCTATTTTCTTCGTTTTATTATCTAACGTCACAGCTGTTTTCCGTATCTTGGCTGCAAGCGCTGTGAAAGTGAAAAGAAGCCTGCGCCATGCTCTGAATATTCAGCGTGGACTACAATGTAGGTACTATCTCTTAGAACGAGGAGCAGTTATTGTGACAAGCGGAGCTCACGCGCGAGCACCACACGAATACATATGCATGAGGACGTAAAGTTTACACAGTCGAGAAGAAAACTCTGCAGGGATGGCACGCATGTAGAGACAGAGACAGAGACAGAGACAGAGACAGAGACAGAGACAGAGACAGAGACAGAGACAGAGACAGAGACAGAGACAGAGACAGAGACAGAGACAGAGACAGAGACAGAGACAGAGACAGAGAGAGAGAGAGAGAGAGAGAGAGAGAGAGAGAGAGAGAGAGAGAGAGAGAGAGAGAGAGAGAGAGAGAGAGAGAGAGAGAGAGAGAGAGAGAGAGAGAGAGAGAGAGAGAGAGAGAGAGAGAGAGAGAGAGAGAGAGAGAGAGAGAGAGAGAGAGAGAGAGAGAGAGAGAGAGAGAGAGAGAGTGAGAGTGAGAGAGAGAGAGAGAGAGACTGTGGTCCTTCTCAACAGGACGAATTTAATTGAGCGAATTGAGCGATAGCATAGTTACACGCAATGCCTAACTTCTGACAAACCGCCCTTTGATTCAAACAATGCGTGTTATCATACTTGCACAAAACAAAACGGCAAATAAAACCGGTTTAGATTGGGCATCCCACATTTTCTCCGTTATAAGCCGTGGAGTGTAGACTGTGCTGTTAGACTACGTACCGAAGTGGAGTCTCCAGACTTCGGTGGTGCTCCTACCGGCCGACTGTCCTCCGTAGACCAGCATCCAGGCCAGCAGACGGACGGCAGCGTGACCGTGGCGAGGTCCCGGAGGGGTGCCCCGCCATCGCACCGCGGTCCACTGCAGACAGTCTGTGGAGCAGGGTAAAACACATCTTACGTTAAGTAAAATGCAAGTTTATTCTTTGTTAGCAAATACTCTACCTGAAACGGTGCGACAGGCGCGGAGCCGGTGCGTTAGTATGCGGGTACCCTGCAGCTTAGGTGGATGGCCCACGTTACAGCCCTTTTCGCGCATTTCTGGTTAGGTCATTGACATCAAATGAAAACAGTAGCGTTATGATCGGTTTACTTTTATGATCCAGGGCTGTAGCACGAGGTACGTCAAGCATTTCGGTGTATTCCTTCGCTTAGTGCCAGAGCTGTACAACTAAACCTGATAGTTGAGGTCCGTGCAAGAATACCAAAATCTGGACTCTTATATAACCTGGCCCACACCCTTCCATTGATCTGGTACAGTTGCATCACTGGTAGCCTATCGACAATCTCCCAACCGAAGGAAAAGGGGAACATGAAACGTATTATTCTCTTCTGGTGAGGGATGAAACACTGGCACAGCGAACACAACACTGTGACGCCACCATTATATCAGCTCACCGAGGTCGAGTTTCCAGAGGTCGGCGCGCTCGGCAAGGTCAGTCATGCCGCCGAACACCCACATGGAGCGGTCGTGGAGCACGGCTGAGTGGGCGTGGCGACCCTCCGTGGGCCCCGGCCCGCAGTGCAGCTCCTGCCACCGACCCGAGCCTGTGGAGCCGGCTGAGTCAGTGGAGCTGCCGCGTCACGTCCCACCCACAGCCGGGCTGCTGCGTCACGCCCCACCCACAGCCGCGCTGCTGCGTCACGTCCCACCCACAGCCGCGTCACGTCCCACCCACAGCCGGGCTGCTGCGTCACGCCCCACCCACAGCCGCGCTGCTGCGTCACGTCCCACCCACAGCCGCGCTGCTGCGTCACGTCCCACCCACAGCCGCGCTGCTGCGTCACGGCCCACCCAAAGCGGCGTCACGTCCCAGTCACAGCCGCGCTCCTGCGTCACGTCCCACCCACAGCCGGGCTGCTGCGTCACGCCCCAACCCAGGCCGCGTCACGTCCCACCCACAGCCGGGCTGCTGCGTCACGTCCCACCCACAGCCGCCCTGCTGCGTCACGTCCCACCCACAGTCGCGTTGCTGCGTCACGTCCCACCCCAAGCCGCGTCACGTCCCACCCACAGCCGGGCTGCTGCGTCATGTCCCACCCACAGCCGCGCTGCTGCGTCACGTCCCACCCACAGCCGAGCTGCTGCGTCACGGCCCACCCAAAGCGGCGTCACGTCCCACCCACAGCCGCGCTGCTGCGTCACGTCCCACCCCCACTCGGCACGCGAGCAGAGTTCAGAAGTAAGGCACTCTGGCGTGAATAGCTCAGTCAACTACTATGGGTTTAAATATAGTGCGACTACTTCCACTGATTGCACTATCGGCTCGCACTTCAAACCAACGATTAATAACCTCACCTTCGACTCAGCTATAACTGGTGGGTTTTCACGTGCTTTTCCATAAAGCTATAATAAAATGCCTGCAAAAGTGGGCGATACAGGCCTGAGCAATTTGATATAGCTCAATAGAAATAACTATCATTTTTTACCGTGCCAAAGATAACAAAAATGTATCAATTTCAAAAACAAGCTCATCCGATCCACTCAAAATCCCTATTTGCCCACGTCAGATAAAAATATAAAGATGGAAAAATAAACATTTGGCTACAATATATTTACCTATATGTGTTTTCCTTATTCTACATCCGACCACTCCACAGTACCTATGTGTGGCTACCGCCTGTAGCAAGAAGTCTGCCGTGAATTCTGTGGCTGAACTACAAAATGTTTTGTGTAATTGACTTATGCCGCAGTATTATTGAAGAACAGCATCAGTCTGCATTACCAAGCTTACTCCAGTGATGGTTTCCCGAGCCCGGTTCGGGCAAAATCGGTAGCTGTGAAATGATCAGGGTCGATAGAAAAATAGAAGTTGAGTGCTTGCATGGAGACCAATATGTCTACACGATTGAATAATGATGTGGAAGACTTGAGGGAGACCAAGCACATTTAAGCCTGCATAATGGGTGTTGCAATCTTACAAGACGTCATCAAATTTCGAACAATATCTATAAAAAGTAGCTGCAATCGTATGGTAACAAATAATAAAATATAGACTGATTTGGGAGACATTCTGTTGACAACACGCACGCACACACGCACACACGCACGCACACACGCACGCACGCACACGCACACGCACACGCACGCACTCGCACGCACACGCACACGCACACCCACATCCACACCCACAATGTATATATATTCTGCAGGACCTTTGCCGAAAAAGATACGACACATCATTGGCAAGACCCATGAAGCACAGCTTATATCTGGGCTACCGAATTTCGTACCGCCCAAAGGAAGAGTTCGCTCGCTCTTTTGATAAAGATTAACCAACTGATGCATCTCATACATTATTCACGCAGTAACTTTACATCAGAGTTCTCGAGATATTAACATATGATGCTGTACCATCATATGATTTTCATGGACGGTAAATCCAAGTGGTCAAAACCGTCTGTGTTTCATCTGGATCCAGCACATCATACAAAGGATAAGAAACAGAAAATATGTATGGTGCCAGCCACCACGCAATATGTGTGGCGCCTGACATTCAGAATTGATAAACACTAAATCTGAGAAAATACATATTGGATTAAAACTTGATACCAGCTTCCATGTCACACGGAAAACCTGACCAGACGGAATATGAAAATGTTCCATCCGCACCCCCAGTACAGCGCCGAAATGTACGAACACCTTAACTGTATGACCTGGGGATATTGGGCAGAGCAGGCAGGCCCTGATTCGCACGAGCGGCTGCCGGAGTGGCTACTGACGGCAATAAATCACCGCCGGCTGCCCGGCTGCCCCACCGGAAGGCAAATGGCCGGGTGCGTAACGCGGCAGAACAACCTCAGTTCTAATTGGCGAATGAACAATATTCACAGCACGAAACCAAGTCGTCCAGCGACTCAACACCACGGAGAGACATCATGAACGGTTCTGTCGACGTGACGAAGCTCAGCACTTCAAGCGAATCACCTCCCTTTGGCCCTTGTCTGGTGGCAGAACTCGGTGCGCTACCGGAAATCTCGCCTGCAGCAGAGCTATACGCCGGGGACCGCCGGCCAGGGGTGCTGGTCGAGAGCGTCATGCATCACGCCGGAGAGGACAGCCCATGTAATTGGCCAATCGAGGTCGATCTCTGACGCGTCATTACCGCCGGCGGCGTCGCCCTGAGCCGGCAGCCGGCAGCCGGCAGCTGGGGTCAGCCTGACGGTTATGACGCTCAGCCTGCAGCGAGAATGTGACTGTTGTTCGTGAGGTCATCAGGCTGGCGCGTACGGTTATTGCGAAAACTTATGAGTTTCCCAGCCTGCAACACGGCTCAAAATGAACTTTATATTCATCAGCCTGTAGAAGGGTTGGGATTGATACTTGTTATACTCTCAGGCTGAAGTGGGAGGTTCAGGCTGACATCAGACTCTCAGACTACAGTGGAAGGCTCAGGCCGTCACTCAGTAGCGGCAGTGTCCAAATTTACGGGGGATGGGCACCATGGGCTTTTCAACTCATTTCATTCCAGTCTACGCCATGGAGTTAATGTTAAAATTTGTGATTTAAGGGGGCACTGTGTCCCGGTGCCCCCCCCAGCTCCGCCACCAGTGCACTTGTCAGAATCTCAGACTGTAGCGGGATTCGGACCAACATTTATGACTGCGGTTGGCTTTAGGCTGACTGGCAGGCGTATGATAAGCAATAGTGCGGTTCACGCTTACGCAGAACACTTGTTCATTCCACAGGCGGATAAAAGTTTCGGACTAAGATCTCAGTAACGGAGGCTAAATCACCTGGATTTAGCTATAACCATCAGATCTAGGACCCAGCTCACAAGCTGTGAGTTAAGCGAAAACGTTCGAGAATACAATTCTTGAATGAAAAAAACAGTTATGACATCAAACGAAGACCAGCCGTAATAAATAACATTGACAAAGTTGGGAGTCATCGTAACGCTGTGGACCACCAATTTCTACCATTGTCCGACTCTTCCAGCAATCCCAACTGAGTGCAAACAGCGTAAACTTATCCAGCTGCAAAGACGTGTATATGTGTGCGCACTATTCCCGGAGCTGAAAAGTCCCCGGTGGAGCACTGACCACCACGCAGCTTAGTTATCCGCTTTTGTTTTCTAATCTTCTGGATTTCCGTCGGAGTATGCTCAAGATACTCCGTGCGATTTGGCGACAGCAATTCAACATTCACAAATGCATACTTTCGTCCTACTTAAACAGCAAGCAAAGTGCGCGTTATGTAAGGATTCCCAATTTGGATGAAGCACGAGGCTGAAATGACGCACAAAGCGAAACCAAAATGAGAAGCGCAGTCACTTCTAAAGGTTTCATTAAAACGTTTCAGCCTGGGTGAGCTGCCTGAAGATTAGGCGGGTTCTAGCAAGCTTCATCTAGAAAACTACTCAGCATCTTCAAAACCAGTAATTTTGCAAAGCAAATCAACGTTCTCGAAGTTGATTGCCTTGTGCGCTTCTCGCCAGCCCCCAGCAAATCCGATTTGTAGATGTAGCTAACAAAATTAAAACCTTTACCGCAAAGCCTTTCCCAAAATGCAGCGCGGCATTAACAGCTTGTTCCACCATTTTACACGTCGGCCGCCACTAAGTAGGAATTGTTTTATATATAAAGCACGTGCATAATCCAATAAGCAAATGCCATTTTTCTGCCATGTGCTATGAAATCTGAGAAGGGATACGTCCAGAGTGGTGTTTGCTTCTTACAATTTCTGAGCTTCACTCATCATTAAGGCAAAAAAGCACAAAACATTTGTTGAAAAGTGCACCCGTTGTTCCTCCACCATTTATTCGAGATCACCTTCGACAACAGCGCATCAACGATGTCCAGCCGACCGAGCGGAAAGTGGGGATGCCTATGGGTGATATCATAAGTGTCGCCACCGGCAAAAAAGTGGGGGGGGGCCAGCCAAACTTTAACCCGATACTGACAGAAAACTTACGTCAGGACCAAAAACTGTTCGAATTTGGGCCCTCCGTTGCCTCCCGCAGCGGCTGGATATAAGAATGTCCGGTTTCCTCTCATTTTGACTGAGATCAGGAAATTTTTGGCCAAAAAAGTGGAGGGGCCAGGCCCCCCTGGCCCCCCTTTTCCGACGCGTATGGGTGATATCCAGAGAGAGAGAGAGAGAGAGAGAGAGAGAGAGAGAGAGAGAGAGAGAGAGAGAGAGAGAGAGAGAGAGAGAGAGAGAGAGAGAGAGAGAGAGAGAGAGAGAGAGAGAGAGAGAGAGAGAGAGAGAGAGAGAGAGAGAGAGAGAGAGAGAGAGAGAGAGAGAGAGAGAGAGAGAGAGAGAGAGAGAGAGAGAGAGAGAGAGAGAGAGAGAGAGAGAGAGAGAGAGAGAGAGAGAGAGAGAGAGAGAGAGAGAGAGAGAGAGAGAGAGAGAGAGAGAGAGAGAGAGAGAGAGAGAGAGAGAGAGAGAGAGAGAGAGAGAGAGAGAGAGAGAGAGAGAGAGAGAGAGAGAGAGAGAGAGAGAGAGAGAGAGAGAGAGAGAGAGAGAGAGAGAGAGAGAGAGAGAGAGAGAGAGAGAGAGAGAGAGAGAGAGAGAGAGAGAGAGAGAGAGAGAGAGAGAGAGAGAGAGAGAGAGAGAGAGAGAGAGAGAGAGAGAGAGAGAGAGAGAGAGAGAGAGAGAGAGAGAGAGAGAGAGAGAGAGAGAGAGAGAGAGAGAGAGAGAGAGAGAGAGAGAGAGAGAGAGAGAGAGAGAGAGAGGTGGCCACGACAAAACAGCGATGGGCGGGGAGATCGCGAGAGCGGAACTGGTCCGTGTATCCGCCCATAAAAACGGCACGCCGGGCAAATGTGAGACAAAGGATGCCAAAGCGGTGCGTGGGAATGGCAGCTAAAGGGCTGTGGGCTGTCACGATACAAAGCCTAAAAATGTGGAGGAGAAGAGAAAGGATGTGGAAGCATAGCCGGAAAAGACAAATAGTTCAACAGATATGGAAGTAAAATGGAGAGCAAGAGAGAGAAAGAGAGAGAGGAGGGGAGAGAGAGAGAGCGAGAGAGAGAGAGAGAGAGAGAGAGAGAGAGAGAGAGAGAGAGAGAGAGAGAGAGAGAGAGAGCAAACATGGTGGCTCCCGAGTCCTGCCCATTCGGCCGGCAGGTTTCCGGGAAACAAACATCCTCCTGGCGCTGGGTAATGGATATGTGACGGAGCACCATGGGACGGGCAGGGCACATCCGGAACGCAGACGCGTGAATAGAAAGCAACGAAGGGTTTGGCACTTCAGTGGGACTTGAAACTACCAACACCCACCCAACATCAGGAGGAAGCAAGCGCACAGTTACTTCAATTGCACCTACTCGCAGGACTTTATAATTGTACACTTCCGGCGCGCGCGAGCTTTACTGAAATTCAGAAGCGCACCTCTGAAAGTCCAGCATAGCGTCCTATGTCCAAGAATAATTGGGCATACAAGTTAGGTAAAAAGAGATAAGAAAATAGCATGGGTTTTACGGCATATTTTGCACCCTCCATCCCGCCCCCTAAAACGTGTTCACCAAAACTTCTCGTGGATCTGGAAGAGCATGCCGTAACTATGTCACCATTCTATACCCCTGGCGTGTTTCAAACTTGACAGCGCGAGGCTAGGCTAGCATTTTCCCTCGATGTTGCTCGGTAATTGATTGGCTTCTGAGGGAACACTATCGTCGTCAGAGGCAGTTCGGCAAACTTCACGCTAAAGCGCTGACAGACTCTGACGCTCCAAAAACTGGCACCGAATTTCTGTCGCCAAAATCTGGTAACAATTACTCTTAATAGCTCCCGATAAAATATACGCTAACAATGAAATGGAGAACAGCACAGTTGGTATCAGCATGCAAGCAAGGAAACCATACCGCATTTTCCGCTGCAGTCTGGTCTTTGACCTCAGACGTGCCTGTTTTTTCCGATCTTTAACGGCATCGCGTTTCTATCCAGCACGTCCGCCAGAAACAATAAATCAGCCGGCGAGGTCGACGTTCTCTCATCGTGTGGTCGCCAAATGAAAAAGCCGGCTCGGGGGAAGGAGGAGCGGCCATCTTCAGGGTGCTTGCCCACACCCGCCGCCTGGCGCAGATGCGTGGTAGCATATCCGGCGCGACCAAAACAAATAGAGCCCGCAGAGCGCAGTGCTTCACGCTAAATAACACTGCCGCCCCACCGTACAGTGTGCATACATAACGGTTGTTTTCCCAGAAATAAATGTTTACCAATGAAGGGCTGGGAGGGGTATGTTAACACGTACAAATGTTTACTGTTCATATAACTTAACCAAACTTATTAACCTCCTGAGTCAAGGATCATTTATTGACGTTCAGCATTTGCTGTATTTCAGCACAATAACCCCACTTCCTTTACTCGGACAACAGTATCCTGATTGGTGCCTTCTTCGCGGTAGCAATTCTACAACTGTCAAAATACTTATTTGCACATAGGTTGACCAAAACAACCTTCCCTCACAAAAAAGCAACGCAGCTTTGGAGTCTAGTCCTGTCGGCGGATTGTACTCACCGAAGTCGTACCTCCACAGTTCGCCGGTAGAGCCCTTCAGATCACGGTACCCTCCGTACAGGTACATGGCCCTGTCGTGTACCACAGCCGAGTGACCCCGTAAACCCTTCGGTGTCCGGGGCGGGGTGGACGACTGGGGTCTCTGACCTCGTTCCACGGCCGCAGGCAGCGAGGTCAACTTCCGCCACTCGTTCTTCTGAGGAACAGTGGGATATCTTTTAAATATTTTTCACTCAGAACATCTCTCCAGATTTCATGTATTTACTGAACCCATCAGATCATCAAAACCCATGTTTCACACCGTAAGTTTTATAGAAGATGGGTAATACAAAAAAAGTAGAGTCAGTAACTGAAAATTATCATCAGCATCAGAACCATGAGACATTCGATGCCATCGTTTTCCGAGAGTTGAATGTTAGGTTTGTAGGTCATCATATTATACCATGCCTGTAAAGTTAGCAAAAAGGGTACCGTGTCATTGCTGCTGAAGTCTCGCAATTACAGCGAGATGTGTTTTTGTCTGCGTTCAAGGTGAGGAATATATGCCATGAATACTACTAATTAGATTATTCCCTCACACTGGTCGGCTTCTTGTGTTTGCTAGCCATTTCAAAAGTTTAAATATTGGTTGGTTGAAAATTTATTTTGTGGATGTATGCGGGAGAATACATTGATATAATTTATAAAAGAGACGATGAAGGCCATTGCATTGTTACTAGACTGCACGCGACCATTCCCGAGAAAAGTAACGGTGCGAGAACAGCAAATATGAGTGACAAGAGACAGATATTTGGTCCCGGGCTTGGTCATAATTTTCCAAGGCTGCAAAGCTGCAGCCCAGTAGTGCTTTGTTTGAGCCTAGACAACGTCCACGCAAAAAGAAGGATAAAAACGCATCACTATCTATTTATTTGCGCCCAGTAGCGACGGATAAACCGGATTTAAGGGGCGACCATTGACTTTTCGATCGATTTCTTTCCCGTCAACACTATAGAATTAGTATTAAAACTCATCATTTAACCCTCTCCCCAGTGTTTGAACACCCTCAAGTTTTTCCGATGGCACAAAAAAACAGGCGTGCCAAGGGCCGCCGTACTTGGCGTACCTTATCCTTGATCAATTTTGCTAATATTCCCAAGATTTTAAGGTTGGGTCATCTCAGGTCAGGTCACTACCGCTGGTCAAATGACCTCACCTCCAAAAACGTTAAAGATAGCATAATTAAGAACAGGGTGAATGTATCGAATTGAAACTCATATCACATAATGGAAAAATCGAGTACTACAAAATATATTCCGGGATTTATCTTATCGATTATCTAGGGACAGGTACGGATCATGACCTCTCCAGTGGAAATGCATTGAGAAAACGGGAATTGGGCGGCAAATGACTCTATTTCTATAGATACAGCTTAAGGTTCCTTCCTTTTCCAAAATCCTAGTATCCTAGGCCCCTTTCCAGGTTCATGTTGCAAGTTTGAACCTCTGACCTATGTGAGGTCCTCCAGGACTACTTAAGAAGGTTTTCAGACATGGATCCAAAATTTCGCCGGAAATGATGACAAAGTTTTTATCTTAAGGCCATTACTTTTGGCGAGTCGAATGATATGCATATCTACTGTGCTAGGTCAGATGGTGACCTTGACCTGGCCTTAGTTCAGGTCATTTTTATGTCTTGACCTAGTATAGTCATACTATATATCATTCGATTCGCCGTAACGAGAAAAAGCGAATGGCATCCAACAATTTATTATAACTCAACTCTGTCAGACGCTAAAGCCCAGAAACTCTTGTGACCTCTTACCTTCTTTGATCTGCCATGACCTCAACATTGACATGAGCCAAAAAAGTGATTGATGTAGTTTCTTCATTAACTTTAATGAGCTATCCACCAGCTTTGCGTTTTTTTGTTATCCCGTATATTAGCCGTGATAGTGGCGGGGGGGTTGAAACCCCGCCCACAAGGGCAAAAGTGGCTCGGACGCCCACCGGGGCGGGGTGTTAAGCGGGGAGGGAGGGGCACAGTACCCCGGTGCCTCCTAGTTTCGCCGCTTGTGTTTGCGTCCTCTATAGTTTCCCGGACAAGGCGCCTTGATTGGCGACAATCACGTCGCCTCACAAATCTGGCAGCGCTCATTAGTATGGGGTTCAGGCGGCTTGTTAGCGCCCCCGGATGTCACTGGCCCTGCGATACCACGCTGTACAATAATGGTGGAGACGCCCTGACGGATACGCCTGTGACCACCTGGAGCACGCGGGTTGATCAGCCCGGAGTGGCCTAAATGCTGAACACGACTAGCGATTCGGAAAGTGGAAACGGCGTCCGCAAGCTGGCCATGTTTCACGATGTCAGATAAGGGTAACTAATAGAATGATAAGATATCCCATAAGAATGAAGATGATGGATGTGGTAAAGGACCCTCCGACTTTTCAGCCTAGCTTTGAGAAGACAGTCGGTAAGAAGCGAGCTGCCAATGTAATGACAAACCGCACCCGACATGCATGTCTTGTAACCCAGCGGAATCCTGGTCAACAACACAACCAATAGGTTTGGAGCATGTAACGGTGCAGCCCTAGCTGTATGATACGGCCATGAAGTGATGCAGCCCCTGCTCTATTAACCCTTCGCCCCACCGGAAGGGGCCATCAATGGCCCCCCTAAGGTTTTTCCGGGATAGCAGAAAAACGACGAGGCGCAGCACCGCGGTTGAGAGCTCTACCTCTCACTGCATCATTTTCCCATCATCCCTGAAATTTTTTACCCCGGGTCACCCAAGGTCAGGTCACCAGACGAGGTCAACCAAGGTCACCTCACTTCACCTTTAGAGCTCTGTAAGAGCTACATTTCAAAGTCGATCGATTTGAAACTTCCTACACTTCATGACCCCTCCAGGGTCTACAAGGTGTATATCCGGGATTTTTCGATTTCGTGCCCTGAGGTCAGGTCACGAGGCGACCTCTCCCATTGGAAAAGCATGGGGAAAAGCTATTTCATGATATAAAAGCCACAAAAATGATTGCAAATACTCAGACTGCTCAGAACAGCGTTTTTGGACACCCTTTCACGGATCCCAGGGGGTCATATTTGCCCTTAGACTTTTCCAAGGTCATCCAAGGTCACCAGAGGTCAAAAACAGTATTTTGACAATAACTTTTGACCTAATTGAGTTAGAGCGTTGAAACAAACACCATCGTGTTTGTCTTGTTGCTGGCTTTCATTTGATATACGGCAAGGTCACTTTTTGACCTTTCGTGACCTCAGGTCATATTAGGTCACGAGGTGACCTCTGGCGGTCAAACCACTGGCGGGAGGTCTTTACGTTCCACATGGCGGAAAAAGTACTGGCAATTTGCTATCAAATGTACTTTACCAGGCCTCAATAGCTCTAATGACATAAGAGTTATGCCCAGTTTGCTTAATCATTGCATATTTGAGTGAAAATAGCCGATCTTGACCTAATTTGACCTCTGGAGGTCAAACCATTGACCTGAGCACTAAAACATGCGAAGTAATTTCTTACTGAATTCACGCGAGCTTTCTATTGCACTTTGCAGATTTGCGCTAGCGCCCATATTTTCGGAGTTAGAGGGGGGCCATCGATGCCCCCCGGTGGGGCGAAGGTGGCGCCGGACCCCCGGTGGGGCGCGGGTTAAGGCAACGTATCTTCGCCATTCGCCATGTATCCTGTTCTACACTGTGGTCATGAGGCCATGTAGTCTTGGCTACATCGTGCATGCAGCCCATGTAGGTGACGATGTAGCCACAGCAGCCGCACGACGAGCGACCGTGCGGCAGAGACGACAAAGAGAATGCCGATGGGGCAGCGCACCTCCCCTCCGCAATTATTCACTGCATGTAGTATCTGGGATGTGATTATCCGGTGGCGCAGGGTGGCAGTGGAGAGTGTGTGTGGTATTGCCGGCGACCCCAGACCACATTTGCCAGGGTACCAGCCGCGACCGGGCCCAATATTGATCCGTGACGCCATCGCTCCAAATTGAACACAAGAGCTACCCACAATGGAGGACATCTCTCAGGCTAATGAGGCTGCTCGGTCCAATTTGGACAGAAATGTGGATATCACGAATATGGAGCACTTACTCACAACGCTCGGATATCTAGAAATGAAGTGTCAAAATGATTTAGAGGGCCAGAGTCCTATAATACTTGTTAAAAGAGTATATTACACTGTTTTTACAATATAAGCAAACTTTAGAAACATCTACAGTATCAAGACAATGGGCCAGCACGCCAGTTTTCTGTCCTGTGTAATTATCCTCTGGTAAAAACGACAAACAGTCTTTTTATTCCATCTCTTAGCTGCTTAAAGATCCACCCTTGGGGACGTCTGACTGGACAGCATTTGCTTAGTCAAGTCCAGAACATGTTTTTCTTGTTTTTTAGAAAAAAATTGTCTCTTTAGTGAAAAACTTTGAAAAAATTGCCTCATGGACCTTTTTGCAAGTGCAAAAAAGGCTTGATAAGCAGAGCACAGTACGCCTGGGCTTTTTACCTACCAATCTTTTCTTCATTTTTCCTTACCAGAAAGGATAAAAACGGCAGAAGCATTGCAGCTTGTTAGCCGAGTTAGCCCCATTCCGTCAACCCTATTCCACAAGAGGGAGAGGGATGGAGGGGGCGGATTCCACCCACCCCTCAGGAGTTTCCGAGATATCTCAAAAACACTTCGGGATAGGCTTTTGAAACTTCATGAATTTTCCTAAAGCTAGATTGGGAAGATTTCCTAACCATTTTGAGCTAACATATTTACTGGGGTGGAGCTATGGCTCAGTATTTAGGGAGGATATATTTGCGAACCGAGTATCATCTTGTGCTTATGGTGCAAGATACAACAAACAAGAACGGTGCAAGATACTGCATACAACAAAGCCGTCCGTTACAATACTGAACAGCCAAAATATTTGAATATAATTATCAATATGTCAGCTGATAGTTCGTCCAAATTTTCATGTATTTTTGTTAACCGCCACGGTTCCAGAAACTCAAAATGGGAGATTTATAAGGTGATTAAATTGTACTCTTGAAGAGAGAAAAGTCTGCCTACAGGGAGGAATGAAATTTACTATACCATACTTCCAACCCTATATTATATGATAATAAGATGTCATATGCGTGCTCAGACACTGAAATAAAGGAGGTTTCGTGCATGAGCAAGCGTATTTTTTTGTAACCTCAGTGAAATGAATGGCACAAACATCCATGGCCGAATAGTGACAAATCATTCCATAGTCGAATCAATGAGACAAAATAATTAAAAACTCCCCCTGGTTTGGCATAGGTGGATAACGGCTAGCCAATATGAAAAGTATCAATAGCCAAGCAACATCTGGACCTACATGTCTTTTAGACATTGCCAATACGTAGTTTGTCCAATATTTTACTTTCCTGTATCCGTCTCTGATTTTTTACATTATACCATATCTTCCGATGTCAAAATGTGACGCAGTATCTGATATTTGGAAATCTATTGAACACAAAACTAATAAAATATGTACTTCTAACTGTATATTTCTGACCTTGGAGCACCTTTTGGGCTTTACGACACACTAACTACTGAAGTCATATAGTATCGCCAACTCTCACCCTGTTGGGCGAGTATTATGGGGCTCGGAGACTTTTGCAGAATATCCGCCCGGGGATTTGAACCCAGGTCAGCGGCGTGGAAGTTGAGTGCTCTTCCCCTATGCCAGCGCATCCCCTTTCTGACCTTGGAACCGCCACTGAATTTATATTTTCACATAACTGAAATATACCAAAACTGTGCTTCTGGTATCTGTCAAAACGTACTATTTTGGTGATAATCCAACAACATGATAATCCCAAAATACATGTGACATATGCCAATAGGAGATCTTATCTTCAACCTTCAAAAGAAAACGAAAAAGATCATCCGGTGCATCGAAACCATAAGCAACAAAACCCTCGAAAGTAAAAAGTGTCATTATATTTAACGGTTGATGCCTAACGAAATTTACCTAACTATACAGATAGATATAATATATATATATATATATATATATAGTATAGCCCTCCCCACAATTTTCTAGGTCTGTGGAGTTTTCTGTTTAGAAAATATAGTCTCGCGTGAGAAAAATAGAACCAACTTTAAATCGGACGGGTCGATCTTAAGATTTTGGGGACCAAATCCATGACCCCCTGACTAGAATAGAGGTAGTCAGGATCTTGACAGTAGCAGTGTTAAAGTGGAGGACTCCACTCTATATATCATGCTGCTATAAAAAAATCAGCAGGACCTGTGACGTGATCTCTCAATCTAAAAAAACTAAATTTCGCACCGCAAAGCACACTTCAGGACAAGGAAGGACCTGCTAGCATTAACATTAGAATAAGGTGTCGCACAGAGTATGACCCAATCTCCTGGGGCATGGCTGCCTCAGAGTCAGGATCGGAGTAGGCTGGCGTCGAGCCGGAAACAATCTCCCCGGTAACAGCGGGGCTGCAACGGGCGGCATCACTGCTCAGATGTTCCCGGATGCAGAGCCCACAAGTTAGAGCGTAGAAAACAATCCGCAAGAACGATATTGTCATTTCAAGGATATTTCTAAGATGGGTTGAGCTGGCCTGAGCAGCCTAATGCTGTCTTTTCAGTTTTGTGCAAACAAGATTATAGAGACGTGCCTCAGAAATAATGATCGGCAGCTAGGCTCAGACCATTGGCGATGAGAAAAAGGAGGACGGGGGATTAGCCTTTCTAACAACTGAACCAAGGGAGACAGCCTTTTTTGGTCCTGGTCTAGGTTTTTGGTATTTACCAGCTGGGACCTCCAGAAATGATCAAAGTTGTGTCACTGGTGAGGTACTTTGAAACAGTTCTCCAAGTCAGCTAACAAGTTCCGG
The DNA here is from genome assembly GCA_034440635.1 of Lepas anatifera. NCBI lineage: Eukaryota > Metazoa > Arthropoda > Thecostraca > Lepadidae > Lepas > Lepas anatifera. Next base: position 264,782 of record JAOTON010001269.1, read on the forward strand.
CCTCGTCTCCTACCCCCACCCTCCTCGGGCCATCGGTAGGCAGATGTCCATTACCCGTCCCCATTTAACAACATTTACCGCGGATCCATATAAAAATCACCCCCACTCTTAACCATATTCGCAGTTAGAAGCTATGAGGGCCTTCAATGAAATCAGGAGCCAGAAGAAAGATCAAAGTACCAAGCTTGGTGTACCAAGCGCTCGTTAGTGAAATACATGGGCTTCGAAAGCGGGGGGGATGGGGGGATGCGTTCCCCGAACTCGAAAATCTGAGTGAGAAGTCCCAAATAATTTTAATACTCAACCTAGGTGTTTTGCACTGCCTCTCTACTATCTGTGGGAGCCTACTGAGATGGATTGGTGATGTGTAAGTTAACGTTTTCCAAGACAGCTAATATGCTCAACGTTTACCTCCCACCTCCCGCCTCCCCGGTCATTGCCAGTCTAAGGTTCGTTCCCCAGTAAAAATTCCGTCGCGAGGTCTCTGGTGAAAAGTCTTTGCATTCTTAACATACGCTTTAGACAGTCTTTACACATTCATGAAACTAGAAAAATTAGAATTGTTGGCCCTTTTATAGCTCCATAAGCATGCCTTACTACTGGGCTGGATTGCTTTATATGAAACATGCTGGAAGGCCAAAGACCAATTGAATCGATGTTTGCCTCCCTGATTCGGAAACTCTAAGAAAATTGAAAACGGCTCTCTTGTCTCAATAAAACATGCAATTGCTACCAAAAGTCAAAAATGGAATGCTAGACAAAATTAAGAGACGGGAGTCAGCATTTCTCAAATACGCATCACCACAGAACTCACGGATAATTTACAATACTTCATTTATATCCCATCCGAAAACTAAGTGTCTGGACACCGAATACCCCGGGCGGCAGCTACAGTGTATCTTAACACAGATTGCCCCAGGCGGTAGCCACAGTGTATCTTAACACGGATTACCCCTAGGCGGTAGCCACAGGATGTCTGGATACGGAATACCCCAGGCGGTACCTACAGTGTATCTTAACATAGATTTCCCCAGGCGGTAGCCACAGTGTGTCTTAACACGGAATATCCCAGGCGGTAGCTACACTGTGTCTGGATACGGAATAACCCAGGCGGTAGCCACAGTGTATCTTAACACAGATTACTTTTTTATTTATTTGACATACACATCTTCACTATTCATGTGGCTATTCTGACGCCAGTCGTAATGAAGATGAGGGACATAAATTACAACTTAAGCAAAACACACTGTAGGATAAGGATAAGGATAGGATGGTTGATGGGGAAGGACAAGGATTACCCATGGGGAGGGTCGCCACAGGCGCCGCGCTCAACCCATGGAGTGAGGTAGTGGGACTTGATGAAGGGATCCGGTGAAAAAAACATGGAAAACAACAAACAAGGCGTGACGATGATGGTGATAATGAATAATTCTCGTTCTTTTCGGCTGGTCTCTCTTTTCGTTCTTCGCTTTTGTCGTCGTGATCCTTCGTTTTCGTTTCTCAGGTCTTATTTCTTAAAAGTGTTCATCGTTCGGTTTGCGTGTAAGATGAATAGGATTAAAAGTTATTGTAATATGCGTGAAGTATTTCATCCTTGCTTAGAAGTCCAGCACCTACGGTGTGAATGAATTGTTACTGAATGGCTGTGCAATTATTACGTGTCAAATTATTTAGCAATATTATTCAGGACGCCGTTAGATATTTTAGAGCCGGAAGATATCTCAGATGGAGGACCTTCTTCAAAGACGTCACGTTTGTTTCAGAGGTGAAAACCATGCCGGCTTAAGCTCAGTTTGCTTGTGAAACTCTAATCAAAATTACCTACTTCACTAGCTCCTCAAACGATCTTCTGCAAGGCACGGTGAAATTATTCACTGTTTATGAAGAATTACATACTTGAATCCAGGATATGGTGAACTAATCAATAGCCCAGCACCTAGAAGAATAGATTGCACCACGAGAAAACTGCAAATAACACTTTTTGCCATAAATTCATTAAGATTAACGCGGCAGGTAGCCTTACCCTAGGCGGTAGCCACAGGGTGTCTGGATACGGAATACCCCAAGCAGTAGCCACAGTGTATCTTAACACGGATTACCCCAGGCGGTGGCCAAAGTGTATCTTAACACAGACTACCCCAGGCGGTAGCCACAGTGTATCTTACCACGGATTACCCCAGGCGGTAGCCACAGTTGTCTGGATACGGAATACCCCAAGCAGTAGCCACAGTGTATCTTAACACGGATTACCCCAGGCGGTGGCCACAGTGTATCTTAACACAGACTACCCCAGGCGGTAGCCACAGTGTATCTTACCACGGATTACCCCAGGCGGTAGCCACAGTGTGTCTGGATACGGAATACCCCAGGCGGTAGCCACAGTGTATCTTAAAACAGATTACCCCAGGCGGTAGCCACAGTGTACCTTAACACGGATTACCCTAGGCGGTAGCCACAGGGTGTCTGGATACGGAATACCCCAAGCGGTAGCCAAAGTGTATCTTAACACGGATTACCCCAGGCGGTAGCCACAGTGTATCTTACCACGGATTACCCCAGGCGGTAGCCACGGTGTGTCTGGATACGGAATACCCCAGGCGGTAGCCAGAGTGTATCTTAACACAGATTACCCCAGGCGGTAGCCACAGGGTATCTGGATACGGAATACTCCAGGCGGTAGCCACAGTGTATCTTACCACGGATTACCCCAGGCGGTAGACGGTGTGTCTGGATACGGAATACCCCCAGGCGGTAGCCACAGGGTGTCTGGATACGGAATACTCAGGCGGTAGCCACAGTGTATCTTAACATAGATTACCCCAGGCGGTAGCCACAGGGTGTCTGGATACGGAATACTCCAGGCGGTAGCCATAGTGTATCTTAACACGGATTACCCTAGGCGGTAGCCACAGGGTGTCTGAATACGGAATACCCCAAGCAGCAGCCACAGCGTATCTTAACACGGATTACCCCAGGCGGTAGCCACAGTGTATCTTAACACAGACTACCCCAGGCGGTAGCCAGTGTGTCTGGATACGGAATACTCCAGGCGGTAGCCACAGTGTATCTTAACACAGATTTTGCCCCAGGCGGTAGCCACAGTGATCTTAACACAGAATACCCTCAAGCTGTAGCTGCAGGGTGTCTGGATACAGAATACCCCAGGCGGTAGTCACAATGTATCTTAACACGGATTACCCTAGGCGGTAGCCACAGGGTGTCTGGATACGGAATACCCCAGGCGGTAGCCACAGGGTGTCTGGATACGGAATACTCCAGGCGGTAGCCACAGTGTATCTTAACACAGATTGCCCCAGGCGGTAGCCACAGTGTATCTTAACACAGAATACCCGAAGCTGTAGCTGCAGGGTGTCTGGATACAGAATACCCCAGGCGGTAGTCACAGTGTATCTTAACACAGATTGCCCCAGGCGGTAGCCACAGTGTATCTTAACACGGATTACCCCAGGCGTCTGCCACCGTGTGTCTGTATACTGGCACACCTTCCCAATCCTGAGAGCCTATCTGTGAAAGACCGAGTATCCATCGCCGTTCGCCACAAGGCCAGTTAATTGGAAGATTATCTTCCCTGTTCAGCCCCTCCCCCGACGCCACCCAGCTCTCAGGCTGCAGCGGCATTCGAGCAATACGCCTCAGCGGGGCGTTATCACTGACGTCAGCGGCCGACATTTCCGCGGCAGCCACGCATTGGTCGCGGCGATGGCGCAGACACAAAGCCAGCCTGAAATGAGACGACGGCCTTTCTAACGGAATAGCCAAGCCTGTGCGATTTAAGTCCGGTCAATTAAGGTTTAATTCTAGCGGCGGCAATGCGTGCGTCAAAAGTAATGTGTAACGCGTCGTCTGTAGAGCAGAAGTACCGGGTAATCTGTCGTCCGTAGAGCTGGAAGTAGCGCGTAATGCGTAGTCTGTAGAATAGAAGTATCGTGTAACGCGTAGTCTGTAGAGTACAAGTAACGTGTAACACGTCGTCTGTAGAGCAGAAGTAACGTTTACTGCGCCGTCTGTAGAGTAGAACAAACGTGTAACGCGTCGTCTGTAGAGCAGAAGTCAGTGAGATTGGATATTGAGAGGATGATCAAACATCGCATCGTCCGACCATAATTGCTTATAAGAACAAATTGATGTCGAAAGATTTGTCACAGTCCAGGGAAGGTCCCTATCAGTTCGAACAGATTACATTTTGCAGAAGAAAATCAAGCTGTTATGAGCCTCTAACAAAGATCCAGTCACAACAAAGATATAGTCAGTTTTCCTGGTTTTTAGCTAAATGAGCTGGCTAGGGCTGCTGATTGAGACACAGCCTGAGAATTCAACATCTGCGACGGGAAATCAGGCAATTTTACTCTCACCGCCAGTAACACCATAGGGATGGATCAGCACTCAGAACAGATCTTACATCCCGACTTAAACGGTCTTGCTGATCCTTTTAAGCTTTTAGGCTGCTACTAACGCAGTACTTCAGATGCCGTGGATGTGCTCCCCGCCCTCTCCCGCGGCAAACGTACATACACCCCGTTCTCCAGCCCTGCGTCGCCCCCGACGATCTGCAAACACTGCCCGGGGAAGATTGGGGGCATCATCGACGGACGTATTTGCCCGTGTGAGTCGAACCATACCAATCTCGGGACATAGCATCGGAGAAAGTGCCCCGCCACGAATTCAGTCTACCCCTATACGGAGCTCAACAGCGTTCTATCTGCGGCGTATTTGTCGTTTGAAGACACCATCAACGATGTGTTTATCCCGAGGCGACAGAAGCAGCAGCTTTGATCTTTCCAAATAGGACATCGATCCTGCAACGGAACGGCAGTCGAAGACAGCGCACCATCTGGCACAAAACCGAGCGGACGCAACGCACAACCGGCGGCCCCGCGGAGCGCAGCTCACTGCCCCCAGCCGTGCTCAATTAAGCTCGTCGAGGAGAATGGGCTTTGTGTGGCAGGCCAACGAGCAGGTCAGAAGGACTGAATGAAGGCAATGCTTCACGCGGAGCTGACCGAGGGAGACCACATCATGCCAAGTACGCAAAAAAGAAGGAAAATACCTGGAAAAGAAGGAGAAGAGGCTGAGTCTTGGGAAATTAGCACAGTAAACAGTTGAGACATACGGCATGGCTGAATATTTATTTGAACTTATATCATCACCCCAATAGAAAGATAAACAATTCGTAGTAGTTCGGTCGCGGGAAATTGCGATCCTATTTCCACGGACAAGACTTCAATGAATTACTTGTTAAAGATTGTCTGTCTCATTGTCAAAAATGAAAAGAAAGCGTTGTTGACAACCAAACATGTCCAATCTACATCTAACAACGTTGTAAGCTCCTTGTTTATGTGTCGAGCTTAATCACCAACCCGACCACTCCAAAGTTGATGAAGTTGATGTGGCTACTGGCAGTGAAATTAAAAATTCCGAAATTATTCCATGAGTTGTAATGAAAGAGCGACATCCAAAATTGAAATATCAAAGCATTTCTGGTCAGTTAGGTCTACTTGGGGGAGCAAAAAAACAAACAAAGATTTCCGAAAGTTATTTTGGGATCGTTCTCTATAAAAAACAACAGAGGTCAGAATTTTCCCCTAACGGAGGTCAACTTTGACTCCAAGATAAATACATTTTCCTGATCAAAAACAGTTTTTGGATTCCCACGAAGGTGATGAACTAAAACGCAACAGACGAGTAGGGTAGCTGCCAGATTGTGATGCCTCACACACTGAAGCATTTGTTTCCACCTCAATGGGCACCAGTATCAGTTCTGAAAGTATTCAGTCTCCTAGTTCCCCCATTTTCCTAAGCTAAGTTGGCAAGATCATGATTTACTGAGCTATGAGGAACATGTCAAGACGTTAATGTCTAGTAAACTTGGTCAACTACTGAGTTAAGATATAAACATTACTCACAGCACCTACAATGGCAAATGTAAAAAAATAATCTTTCAGCATTTTGGAGCGGCATAGACAGTCCAAGCCTATGTTAATTATTGAAGGAAGGAAAATACAAGGAAAATGAGGAAACGAGGAAAATAGCTGAGTTTGTTGTCGGCTTAATTTTTTAGGAGTCCAAAATGTGCGAAAACTAACAAAGGGCTTTTATGCTTGACTTGTTTCCTTCTCACCATACAAGACCGATCGCTGAACCAGACACCACCACTGGGTTCAACAATAAATAAAAAATCAGCGATCAAAATTAAATCAAGACCAAGATAAGCAATATCACGATCAAGATGATTCACCAAATATGGACTATTTACTTCTCAATTGTCACTTGTCTTTAGTTTGTATTATAATATAACAGTGGCGCATAT